>JABFPM010005416.1:0-11303 GCA_022817325.1 Idris sp. 1 HC-2018 | reverse complement strand
ACGCCGCAGCCCTCTCGCCAGGCTCTATTTTCTAGGACTTTTTCTTTTTGATTTTTGGGGTTTTTTCTTTTTGAGCCTGGCGGGGCGGCTCAGTGCCAATTGAGATCTCACTCGAACCGGACGCATCCTTCTCGGGAACAAAATCCCGCGTGGTTTTCTTTTCTCTCCTTTTTTTTGATTATATCCCTTTTTTCTTGTTGTTTAATTGTGTTTTCCTTTTTTCTTTACCATCTTAAATTTAAATTATAATATTGGCAATAAGTCGGAAAAATAAACATTTGTGCAAACTGAAGTGATCGTCCGTGCTTTATTTAATCCCGATTTCACATCCTAATCCACGTGCGGAAAACGAAAAGGACATTGGCATTAAGTGTCGCTCTCTACGGAGGTATTTCGACTCAAACCTGGTGCCGCGCAAAACACATACCCACGATTTAGTTTTCTTTTTTTTTTAATTTGATGATGAAGTTGTATATTTTTCTTTTTTATTGTGAAGGATTTTTTGCCTGTTTTCATTATAATGCTCATTTCTTTTTTGGAGTATTTTAACTCTATTTTTTGTGTAATATTTCTTATTATTTTGAGATTTAATGAACTTTTTACTAGATAGCTCAGAATCTTTAGATGAAATATAACTATCACTGAAACATCTTTTTTTGCAATTTCATATTGATTTGTACTAACATTTTTTCGTTTATAAATCTTATTTTCCATGACTACAAATTTAATGAACTTTTTCGATTCTCGAAAGCAATTAACAAAATTCTTTTGCTTATTGAAATCTAAGTGGCAGTCATGTAATAGAATTTTAAAACAATTTTTACGGCGAAGCGAAGCGTGGCTCGAAGGTGTAATTAAAATAAAGGTAAGCATTTCTAAATTACTCCTTTACTTGTTACTTACAAATGCACATATAATGTGCTTTAATGTATAAGAATTACAATAAAATCAGTATATGAACTGCATAATTTTATAACTCTTTTAATTTGCAGAATATTTTTGCTCCTAAGCAGCCAGCAGAATCAAGTATAACATTGAGGAAAATGGGTCGGCCATCATTAAAGATTGACGATGCTAGCGAGCGAACAAAGCGAAGGCAATCTGCAGAGCTACATTCGTACAGCACATCCGAACTTGCACACGCAACGTATGAGCCTACCTTTGTCTAGAGTCTCTTTCACATCAAACATTTTAAAAGACGTGGCAACAAAGACTCCTGAGCGAGTTGCAAAATACCAGAAAGCTTTTGAATCGACAAAAAATCCATCTGCAACTGTAATGTCTCCCGATGCTGTTTTTTCCACTTGCATCGAAGCTCACTTAACTAAACATCAGTACAACACTATTCGAAAAAGTGCCCTGGAGGTTAATAGTCCTGCTTTTCCAGCGTATTATCTGCATGTTTTAGATGCAAAAAAAGATGTTATCCTGATAATATTACTATTACAGAAAGTTGTGCTGTAGTTAAATTACAATCTCTTTTGAATCATACAACTTTAAGAATTTTACAGGCAGCAAAAGAAGTAATTGAAGCAATAGATTCAGAAATTTTGAGCAACATTCGACTGTTAGTTAAGTGGGGTTTCGATGGTAGCTCAGGTCATAGTGAGTATAAGCTAAAATTTTCTGATGGAAGCATTTCAGATGGTTCTGTTCTTTTAACATCGCTTGTTCCACTGCAAATAATTGCTATTAACACATTTTATAATGAAGAGCAAATTGTGTGAGCAAATCCACGACCTTCATCGCCACGATTTTGTCGTCCAACAAGGTTACAATTTATATGCAAACGAGTCTTGAAGAAGAGCGCTACATTAAAGCTCGAGGTGAAAAGAAGAAAGATGTAGAAGAAAGAAAAAAGATTATATAGAAAGGATTTAGGGAAGAGATGGGTTTAATTATTGATCAATCAAAACCAGGATTTGGTAGTTCCAACGATGGCAATACTGCTCGCAGGTTTTTCGAGGATACATCCACATCTCGTATCCTAGGTGTAAACGAAAAATTAATTCAAAATTTTTACGTTATTCTTCAGGTAATGTCGAGTGGTACAGCGATCAATAGAGATCGTTTTATTGAGTATTGTAGTGAAACTGCGGAATATTTTGTGGATTTGTATCCATGGTTTTGCATGCCCACTACAGTTCACAAAATTTTAATGCATGGCGATCAAATTATTGAATCAGCGATTTTGCTAAATGGTTTGTATTCCGAAGATGCCCAAGAATCTCGAAACAAAGATATTAAAAGACTTCGAGAAAACTTTTCAAGCAAATGTTCCAGAATGAAGACTAGGGAAGACGTATTTCATGAACTTCTTGTATCTTCTGATCCATACATATCGTCTTTGAGGAAACTGTCATCTCAGCACAGGAGGCCTTTGAGCCCTGAGGCAGAACAACTTCTAGAATTATAAGATACGAAATATGATTATTAGTGACTGCATTTCTTTTAATAATAATGAAAAACATTAAATTTCCACAAATAAAAGCTTGTTTTCAATAATTCTCTACTTAATTGGATCCGCCATGTTAAAAAGGCAGGGCGAACAATAAATAAATTGTTAGATTTTCAATTAACAAATGAATTTATTTAGTGAAACACGTCTGAGCAGTACAAATGGTGAACAGAGAAACGATAAAAACAGAGAGAGGGTGTCGGTGGTAAACACTGAAATATAATAATACTGGAATGGGCACTGGCGTCGCACTTGTGAGTGAGTGATAGCGATAGTATTTTCGGGATATCTGTCTTTGTCGTACAGTCCGTTTAAAAAGTTTTTGCGGCTGTAGTAAATTATTGATCGGCTGCTATTTGTTTCTTTTCAGATTTTTAATAAAAGTTGTAGATGAACATTATTTAATGAATAAATAGTTTTATTAATTAATTTTAACATTAAATAGTAAAAAAATTTGAAGAGTATTTCAGAAGGATAACAAAACCCAAATTTTTGTTCAGCCTGTACCACGCATTAGAGCGCAAGCGCAGAAGCGTGCGACAAAGACAACTATCAAGAAAACTATCTACCTATCCTGTCCTCACTATCCACTTATACGGCTACCTCTGTGTGCCCGTTCCAGTATTACAGGGCGTCCAGCGGAAAGTGAATACAAAATTCAAGGGTATTTCCCGGTTTTCCAGGTCTAAAAAATTTTTTTTCAAGGTTTTTTGCAAATTGAATTTTACAATAAATTATATGAAATAACTACTTTTTCTCAAAATATATATATTTTTATATTTATTACAACGCTTACAATGTTTTTATGAGTATTACAAGACTTTATTTTTAATCACATCTTTTTTCAAAGTAATACTGACATGTTTCATAATAATCTTTATTAAATTAAACTAATATAACTTTTTTTAATTAATATAATTTTTTGATATATTAATATATGATTATATTAATTATTTCATTATAATATAAAAGAGAAACGTTGTTACTAAAATAAATCAAGCATTAGTTCTTTAAATTTTCAATTTCCATCGAAATTTTAGCTGCTTCAAATAACATTTTTTCTTTTCTCGCTTCCAGTTCTTTGAGCTCAGCTTGCCTTTTCTTTCTTTGTAGTAGTTTTTCTTTCTGCTTCTCATCTTCATTCTGTCGATTAACTATATCGCTTCTGTATAATGAATGTGCATTACGAAAGTACTGTATCAAACTTTTGTCAATTTTGAAATTATCAACTCCTCCGGCGTCTTGAATTGCATCATATATACATCTTTGAGCAATAAGACTTTTCTCACTTTGATTTTCGACAATGCATTCTGAATTTACAGAAAAACCTCTCTCAACAGATGCATTTCCATGCGAAAGAATCAAAATGAGTTTTACAAAATCCAAAAAATTATTGCACGGTTTCTTCGACAATTTAAGTGAGTCAACCCAAAATTGATCTAGACGAGTTTCATCCCTGTTAAAAGCCTTCATATCTTTTCGAATGTTTTCTTGTTTGCAAATATCAATAAATTCTTGTTTTACCCTATCAGCTTTAGCACCTGACATTCTCCCAGAAGAAACCAAAACTTCTAGACATGTTGTCAATCTTCCATTAGCTGCATCGTAATTTAATGCTATCGCTGGATCCAAACAGGAAATTGCACGTGTCAATTTGTACTTAAGCGGTGATTTTTCTTGAAGTTTTTTAATCATGTCAACAATGGCACCTTGCATATCTTCTTTGAATTGTAAAAGATCTTTTTCTGGAACACCCTTAACTTTTCTTAGTGCAGCTTTTGTACAAAAATCTAATTCATAATGTTTGGCAGTTATCAGATTTTTCTTATCGTTCAAGTCAATTCTAATGAGAGATTTTGCAGTTTTCAAAACTTCAGGCTGTACTACTCGCTGCATCAAAGTGTTCATGAGAGTGTACAATTCACCATTTAAAAATGGAGCCATGGGATAATCGGTTTGAAATTCACGTAAAAAAGGTTCAAAAAATCGTGCTGATGAAAGAAAAAATGCTAATTTTGGACCTAATAATTTATCCGGTACGGCTTTGGAGATAGTTTTAAAACTTGTTGACTGTGGTGTGTTTTTTGTTTCGATTGATTTGTTTACATAAGTTCGAAGATTGGGAAGAATTTCAATCATTCTTTCGGCCACATCTCCATTTTCAATCCACCTAGTTCCACAAAAAGATTTAGGAAAAGTTGAGGATTCTGTGTACTCGGTGTAGACAGATTTTTGCGTAGGAGAATTATGAAACAAAAAGTATCCAGATCTCAAAAAAGCCTTAAGGTCCCACTGCGTGTTTGAAATTGCTGTTTTAAATGCGTTGTGTACAACGTGTAAACCACAGCTACCAATTTGTAAGAGCTCCATGTCAAAAGAATTCTTCATTTCTGCGTTTAAGTCAGATAAAACTTTTAAATTCACATTCGGTCCATCCATTGACAACTGTAAAATTTTTTTTATATTGTGTGAACCTAACGATATTTTTAATCCTTCGAGCAAATTACTTGATTTACTGCGCTTAATGAAGACAGAATCGTAATATCGTGTATTTACTAAATTTTTTTCTTCATCCCAAAATTTTAAAAATACATCCATTTGGGTTTTCCGAGAGATAGCGTTCATGCTTTCGTCAAATTGAGGTACTATAAAATCACATTTTTCGATCAAATTTCTAAACTTAGACTGAAAATATGGACCTAAGCCATAGACAATACTGTAACAAATTTTTGACTTTTGCAGCTGCATTTTCTTTGCAATATCACTATCCGAAAACATTACTGGAAATAACGCTGCACAATCAGCAGAACTTCGAACTGATAAATGGCTTCTAATTGTTCGCAAACACCAAAAAATCTCAGCTTCAGTGACTTTTTCTTTTTGCAAATAAAGTTGCATTACAGGCGTTTTAACAGTATTGTCTTTTGTTGATGCAGTACATAATTCACTGGATGTCTTTTCCTCTAATACTGATACAGTGTTTCCATTTTTGGGTGCTGAAATAAAAAATTAAATATTAAGTTATCTTTATTTTTTTTCTTTTTTTTATATTTTTTTATTAAAATGATAAAATTGCTGCTATTTATATATTTCAATATTATTAACTATGATCATAATTTTATGCAGAATTTGGTAAAGAAAATTAATTTAAACAAATTATAAGCTTTTTATCATTATAAATATAACCTTCAAAATTACCTTGAACTATTTCGACTTCTGTGTCAGATTTTTCTTGTACGAATTCAGCACGTTTCATAAACATATCCATGGTTAATGACTTTTTCTGATCCAGTAATTTCTTTTGATGAGTTTTGCCTTTTTCATGACTCACTAAAGCACTACTTCCCATGCTTGATACGCTGATATTTTTTTTGCACATAGTGCAATAAGCATTTGTATTACATTTTGGATCTGGTGCAATCCACGGAAAAGTCAAAACGTAGTCACCTTGATAATGAGTAGTAGATGCTTTTCGCATTATTAAATTTGTTAATATTAAACAAACCAATACTAAACTTTAATTTGCACGTACAGACTTGTTTAAATAAGCTTCTTTTATATTTACATTTGTAGCACTTTTTAGAACTTTGGTTATATTCTGTTACCAATATTTTTTTTCTAGTTTTAATCAATAGAACAAAACATAATACCAACATACTTTGTCCATAGCGGTGTCTAAAGCGTTGTCTCTTTGTTTTTAAAGTATTAAAAAAAAAAGACAGTAATACTATAAATTATAAAATATGATGTGTAAGGAAAATTTTAAGTAAAAAAGAATTTGGAAAAATATTAATACTTTTTTTGTTCGATTCTGATACATTTTTGAAAAATTCATTATTAAAAAGTGTTAAATATAAAAAATCCCGGTTTTCAACTAAAATACAAGGGTTTTTCCCGATTTTTTCCCGGTTTTCAAAATTCAAGGGTTTTTCCCGGTTTTAAGGTTCGCTGGACACCCTGAAAACAGCTCGATTTTTACTAGAGTGACATAAAATAGTTTTTTTTAATAATAACTCCGAAATTTCAATTCCTAAATTAATTTTTGTTTTCGAATTCAGTATTATTCATCAAATTCATACTTCAATGATCAAAAACCTAATTTAACTTTATGTTTTAAAATAAAATATAAAACTTGTTGCACCTTGTTCACAGAAGGTTCCGCACTTAGTTGGTTTACCTGGAGAGTTGTTCGTCCAGCAAAAAATTTCAGATCCAGGTAGCTAGACCGAATTTAGTCTATAAATAATAGATCTTGATTTAAATCGGATTTAAATAAAAAAAATCCATTTTTTTAAAAAAAATCATGATTTTTAGAAACCTTAAATAAAAGATTCAAAGAATAACTTCTCCAAATAATATAACTAACTCTTTAAATTCCAATAAGTGAAAATTCACTTATTAATAATTCACGAGCCGTCCAAATAGTAAATAAGTGAATTTTCACTTATTGGGATTAAGAGAGAATAATCTACAAACAAACTAGACATACACTTCATGCTGTTTATTTAAATTTTATTTCACTTTTTTTTTATTCAGTTTCATCGAAAGCCGAAAATCTAACCACCGTAAATCTAATCACCCGCATTAAACGTCTCAAAAATTGCATCAACTCTCGTTAAAAATATCTCTTTGATATTGACATTTTCGCTTCCCCGGAAAAGTTTGCTGAAAAATTCATTGAGCTTCGAGGATCAGACAAGAAGAGACACAACACATGAAAAAAAGTCCACAAATTTATGAAGTAACTCATCAAAAAGACACGGAGACAGACCAACCAACTCTCAGAACTGAATCAACAATTGAAGATAAGGAGCACCACTGCAAGTCCACCACTGATGCCTGAAATATCTGTCCACACTAATTCCTGTACAGGAAGAAAGATGGATGAACCAACAGTTCCTGTGGACAAAATGATATCAGACTGTTCCTTTACATTCTGAAATCTATCTCAAATTTACCTGCAACACTTGTTCGAAAACCAACACGTACAAATCTGAGTGCAGTTCTTGTTGACCCACGCCTAAGATTTATACCGGCAACTCAAAAGTCAAGTCTTATTTCTACCCAACGACGAAGCCCCTGCTTGTTAACTCATACAATGAAATCAGTTCCAGCTCTGCAATGGAAACTTGTTCCCGAGACTCTAACTGACAGTCCAATCCACAACCGAGGTATGCACCAATTAAATACTCAATCTGACGCCCCCACAAAACATAAGACCTGTACATCTGAGAGGAAACCCAAATCCGTTTGTGGAGAATCGAAGCCAAATAAAACTTCACTCTCCATTGCACCAGGTCCAGTCCCAAATTCTGGAATAACATCGACTGTTTTAATCAATCTGTAATAATCTTGATGAATTAGTAAATTATTTTCTCGGTCATTTATATGTAAGTGGCGTAAAGTTAAACGATGAATAAAAAAAATTAAAATCGAATTTGCTTCCATTGTTTAGTGGTGTCCCAGAGACATCGATTACTTGGACTTTGACGTATCCACTCTATTGATAAAGTAGATCTGTATGAGAAAAGAAGAGTAATTTATTGCTAATGATTATTTTCTCGCGTCTACAATATAATACTAAATATCAAAGGTGAAAGTTATCGCATCAAAATATTCAGAGCTAATATTTCATTTCTTGCTGTTCGTAGTTTGAAAATGAAATTTTTAAAATATTACTTAAAAGTACTAATGAAGCCCGATGTTGAAGAATGTGCAAGAAGAAACTAAGTTAAAATCTTGAATCTGTTAGATTATTTGTGTAAGTATGATTTCTCCATTTGTCAAATTTAAATAAATCATTTTATTAAATCAAAGTTTCTTTTTTTTATTGACAGGTTAATCCTAAGAAATATGCAAATGAACGCTGCTACAAGTCTTAATACATTTTGCAAACTAGCTCAAATATTTAACATTTTTAATATTTTAATCAGCTTTAAAAAGTATAGAAATGATTGAAAAGCCATTTACTATTAATTAAAATGTACAAAATCAAGTATTAATTTGTATTCAATAAAATGCAAAATTAAATGAGTTCCAATTAATCACATGCATATAATAAATAACATTTGAATAAAATGTCAATTAATAAATAAAATTAATTGTAATAGAGAATTTGTGAAATTCATAAAAATTAGTTTTGTTATTTCTTCAGAAACATTTCCATAACTTCATATTTCTTTCCAAGTTTGCACTTAATAATGTCCTCCCATCAGGCGACAAGGCTAAATGAACTATATCATATGCATAGTGACCATCCAAAGTTGCAACTGTATCCAACGAAGGATACTTTCGAATAACTATCTGCTTCTTCTGGGATTTATGACTTGAAATTATCTCGTTATATTTACTAGACTAAAGCAGGGAACAGACATTTGTTTTCGAACTGATTCTTTGCATATTTATACCTAAAATTACATCATTTCAATTACTTTCACAATCCTCTATAAACAACATTTCAAAATAAATTATATCAAATAAAAAAAGTATACAAATTATGTATTTTACTTACCATTACTCACGTACCAAAATCTGATATGCTTATCAAGACCACCAGTCCCACTGGCCAAAATATTTTCGTTCCAAGGGCTCCAAACTAAAGTCTGAACATTACCTTTGGCATGATTGAATATGTAAACTGATTGCATTGTGACAGAAAGCCAAATTTTTATCGTGTCAACATCTTCTCCACTTGCCAGATAATTTCCATCTGGGGACCACTTCATGCAACGAATTTGAGTTTGGTGAGCATCTTTTATGGACGAAATTACAGGGATAGCACATCTGTCATCATAGTGGACTATCCCCCCATTTGTGTTTTAATAATTGTAAACATTATTTAACATTTTTTTCAATTAAGAATATTTTGTATTTTAAAAAAATACCTACATCCAACGCTTAAAACATGAGCATTCCAGGACAAAGCAAGAGCTTCTGAATTACCATTACTATCCAAAATTCTTAGCAGCTTCATTTCTCTGCAATCATAAAGTTGAATTGGACCTCGACTAATTCCAACAGCCAATATATTAAGCTGTCTTTCTTTCCAAGCCACAGAAGTTACCCAATTGTTGCTTGATAAAATAAATAATTCTCGTTGATGTTCTGCTTCCAAATTCCATAAATAAACAGAATGATCCTCGATAAGGGCTAGTTTACCATATTTTGAACAATTATTTTCGCTTCTGCAAAAAATTAAATTGAGAATATTATTATGCAAAAGAATAAGAATTTGTATTTTGCTTTAGAATGTAACTAGGCAAGTATACTTGATTTTAAAAAAAATTTGAGATACAAAATAAATGTTTATTTTAATATGCAATTTCTTACGGACTCTGCTTGTTGAATAACTGCCAAAAATAGTTCGATAAGGAGTTTTAGGAATGTTTCGGTTGACTGGTCGAACCATTGGATGTCTTGAATAAATTGGTTGAACCGATGGTTGTGCTGGTAAACTGGTTCGCCGAACCGTTTGCTGTTGTGGATGAGTTGGTTGAATTGATATTCGTGAAAGAGATCGAATTGTTGTTTCCCTTGAACTTATTGGCTGAACCATAGGCTCTTTTGGTTTAGCTGGTTTTACATAGTTTCCCAACAGTTGGGTAACTAGTAAATTTCTTGGTAATTGGTCTACTGTTGAATCAACCAACAGACGACATTGTGGACAACGTAGCTGTCTTTGGGCTTTGACGACATTTTCGAGACATTCTTTGCAGAATGTGTGCTGACATGGTTGTAACTTGTTGGAAATGTCTAGTCGTTCCAGACAAATTGGACAATTGAGTACATCCTCCATCTTGCTTTTTCAACACTCTGCAGCAAAAAAAAAGAAACTAAATATTTGCAATATTTCTTAATTATAGAAATTAATATACGAAATTATTAAAATTATGTGCAGCTAAAAGTATTGTAAACAAAATAAACATTTAAATATAATTATATAATTGTCTTTAATTATTTGATTTATATTTTTTTAAAATAATTTAATCATAATTTAAAAAAATTGGTTTCTATAAACTGAGGTGCAGTTGCAGAATACCAGAAATTTAACATATTAAAGTATTTTCTTCACGCAAAAAAAAAAAAAAAATAAATAAATAGATTTGAAATGAAGAAATTAAATGACATGAATGGAAGAATTTCGACTAAAGTTGAGTTTATCAAAATACTGAGTATTAATTAAACGCATCACAGTTTTTTATAAACATCAACATGTTCTTTTAATAAGTATTACAATTTTATATGAACTTTTACTTACTTTTTCAACTTCTTTAAAAATTCATTGTACATCACAGTATAATGATAGGAGAATGAAAATGAATGTCAATATAGGTGGATATATTTGCGTGTATGCGACTGTGTATTATTGTTTTCACATATTTTTACAAATATGTTTTCATTTCTGCAAGCAAAAACTGAAAAATAATACAGTATTTCTTTTTTTTTTTTTAAACTGAATTCATTATATTGGAATTATGAAATGTTAATTTAAAATATGTGTAATTAATTTATATGTAATTAAGTATGTGTAATTAAAATAAAAAAATGTGTAATTAAGTTTTAATATTTTACTCAAATTAATAAATATAAAATGATCAAAAATTATAGGCATTAATTTAAAATTAATAAATATTTGTTACAAATAGAGCATTGAGAACCACACAAAGTTAAAATAAAAATCAGTTACTATTATATTCAATATTTATTAAATTTAAAACATGAAAAATCGATTATGAAATCTCTAAAAACCTGTACATAATAAATAGCATTTATTACAAATATCAACATCAAATTTAGTTAAATTATTGTAGTCTTTCCTCTTTATTTCTATGTTTATTTAATAATG
>JABFPM010005415.1:0-11305 GCA_022817325.1 Idris sp. 1 HC-2018 | reverse complement strand
CGAGATCTCTATAAAAAGAAGTTCACTATAACGAATATAAAAATTTAAAAACATACTTTTTTTGAACTGTTATAACTAGCTATATTTTATGTAGATTTTTTTATTATAACTTTAATAATAGATATCATTCATAAAATAGTTTAATTACAAATATAAAACATAATCATGTAGACATTGATAATCAGTTAATTGCTAAATATTCTTCTGACAGAAATTATTCAAAAATGTGAAAAATGTTGATCACTCTGATGAGAAAAATAATGATTTTGATTGTAATAATAATTCAGATCCAGTTATTTCAGTAAATATTACATAAGCACTCTTTGCTTTGGAAAAATTCACCACTTTATTTTATTTTTGTTAAACGAATTCAATTGACGGTAATAAGTTTTTTTTTCATTATTCAAAACTAAAATGTATTGTGGAACAAAGACATATAGAAAACAGACAGAAAAATAAACAATCGTCTATTTTAAACTATATTTATGAATTATAAGAAAAAATAAATTATAAATAGAATTTTAATTAATGTCTACATTTCACTCCGCTGTTTGCAAAGATCGGCTATAATGAATAAATTTCGATGGTTTCTTCAATCTTGTTAAAACCGAAATGTATTTATGATATATATTTTAAAATATTGGTGCGTAAAGTAGTTTTTTTATCTCGTAAAATCAATTTTAGTACACCTGGACATCAAAAAGATAGGGGAAAAGATCCAGATACAGATATATCAACAAATTTTCATTTTATATTACATTTTAGACATTTATCTTATAAAACTTAATACAATCAAGCAGATTATTTTTAAACCAGAAAATTGATTTTTTGACTGATATTGAGTTGATGCTTCCCAAAGCTTACTATGCGCCATATGTTTCAAACGTTTTTCTACGAAACCATGTGGGTGAATTTATATGGGTTCAACATTGATCCATATCACATTTAAAAAGCCAAAACTTATATATGAAAATCAACAACCTTTTTTCAAATTAAAAGTATTATTCGAATTCGCACTTACTTTACAATATGCAATCTTCAATTAAATTAAAATTGAGGGATTTAAAAGTTTAACATTAATAAATGAAAAATTAAAACTGAAACAAATTGCTATTAATGTTGTTTACAAGATAGTAACAATTTAATTTTATTAACTTTTAATCAAATAATTTTTTTAAATATCCAATTAGCGTCATCTATGATAATCTTAAAATAAAAAAGAATAGTGATTTCGTTATCAATATATCCCCGTGGGAACACAACGTTTAGTTAACGTACAAATAGTGAACGTTGCACGGAAGTTTGTGTAACGTACAATTGTCCGCTTTCTAGGGATGTAGAATGTTTATAAGATGTTATTGAGAAGTTCATTAATGTCTGTAAAACGTTTGAAACGTTCCATAAGCGTTTAGTAAAAGTTCGTCGAAGTTTACTACTAAATGTTTGTTAAATTTTTCATAAACATTAAAAAATCTTGACTAAAGTTTTCAAATATTTTTATAAAATTTCAAATAAAAAATTCATTGTTCTAAATTTTATTTGGAAAAAAATCAAATTTTACTCTAACCTGCCGTAATAGGATTTGAACTCACAAAACATTTGGAGTTCAAGCTCAGATGTGTTACCACTTGGCCATTGCAGTCAAACAATTTTAAGACATTTTGAACTTACTTAAAGTATGTTCAAAACGTTTAACAAATGAACGTTTAGTAAACGTTTCCTTAACTTTTAATTCATTTACTAAACTTTGTAAACGTTCAACTGACGTTTGATAAACTTCTAGTGAACGTTTTCTGAAGGTTTTATGAACGTTTTAAACGTATTAAAAGATTCAACTTGTTACGCTGCTGGATTCGCGATGCTCGGAGCGGTGCATCGCTTTGTTTAAATTATTGTAACTTGCGATGAAAAAGCGATGCATTCTTTTTTAAACGTAAAAATGTAGAATATTAAATTCTGCTTCAATTCGTTTTTAATTTGGTTGTTCTACGATATTGACAACATGATGATTTTTAAGTTTGCAACTTATTTTGTTATAAAAAATACATTGTTTATGATTTTTGTTATAATTTTGTTCGATATATTAAAACTTTAGACATTTCCGCGCAAAATGAGCTTTTGTTGATGAAAATCTGTTTAAACTGCTCAAAGATATGATTTTTTCAAAAAAAAAGTACACAAAAGTTCAATTTGTTATAACAATTAGACGGAAGAATATAAAAAATAATTCTTTTGAAAAATGGACTCTACAGTCATAACCTTTAGTTTAAGCATACTTTCTATAAAAACAAAAATAATTGAATTTTGGGTGAGACCACTTTCAAAATTTTACCTCTAATATAATCTGTCCAAACCCCGTGAGAACACAACATTTGATAAACGTTTGTCAAATGTACGAATGAACGTTGCACGGAAGTTTGTGAAACGAACAATTGTCCGCTTTTTAAAGATGTAGAAAGTTTATAAGATGTTATTGAGAAGTTCATTTAATGTCTGAAAAATGTTTGAAACGTTCATAAAACCTTTAGGGAACGTTCACTAGAAGTTTATCAAACGTTTAGAAAACATTCGCTAAACGTCCATTAAGTGTTTATCAAATATTCAATAAACGCATCAAAAGTAAAGGAAACGTTTTGAACATACTTTAAGTAAGTTCGAAATGTCTTAAAATTGTTTGACTGCAATGGCCAAGTGGTAACACATCTGGGCTTGTACTACCAAATGTTGTAAGCTCAAATCCTATTTACGGTAGGTTAGTGATATTTGATTTTTGTCAAAATACATTTTAGAACAATGAATTTTTTATTTGAAAATTTATAAAAATATTTTAAAACTTTAGTCAAGATTTTTTAATGTTTATGAAAAATTTAACAAACGTTTAGCAAACTTCAACGAACTTTTACTAAACGTATATAGAACGTTTTCTAAACATTTATAGGACGTTTACTAAACTGAATAAACGTTCAACTAACGTTTGATAAACTTCTATTGAACGTTCCCTAAAGGTTTTATGAACGTTTCAAACATTTTTCAGACATTAAATGAACTTCTCAATAACACCTTATAAACTTTCTACATCCCTAGAAAGTGGACAATTGTACGTTACACAAACTTCCGTGCAACGTTCATTATTTGTACGTTCGACAAACGTTCACCAAACATTGTGTTCCCACGGGGACATCCAGAAATTGCTTTAGAGAATTAAAGACAAAAAATTATATATTAATATTTATTAATTAAAAACAAACATGTAAACGATTTACATAAATAACACAGCTCAATGAGGAGTTAAATTTGTGTAAATTTTAATTAAATCTTTTACATCAAATTTACATCAAAATTACATAAACTTGGCTATTAGGGACTTTATCAACTGTACATTTTTAACTACTGTTAATATAAAAATTGTTTTATGAATAAAACGACTATTTTACTTGAATTTATTTATTTATCAAAATTGATCGAGAAGTATTATACCCTTTTAACAAAATGAGTGTATATTTAATAACTTAGAAATAAATGCATAAGTTATTATATTATAAAGTACAATGTCAATATAAAAACGAATGTTTATATGGAACTATAAATAAAAAATATCTCAGTAAAAACTTATTTGAATTATGTGGATGTCAGAGGCAATAATATTAAGAATCGCCTTCTGTTCTCTCACTGTCAAACAGCGTTTTGTGTAAAATAGTTTTAATCTGAACAATTTGAATATTTCCTTCAGCCCCCACTCTTTTTGTCACACTTTGTTACGTCACAAAGGAACTCGCGAGGACCTGCGTACTGCGCTTAGCTGCAGCTAACCAGCCTAACCTCAAGTTATGCACGAAGATCCTCTTGCAAATCGACAGACTAAGTCGACGGCTCCGGTGCTCCAGTCGGGCTTAGACAACTGTCATTTTGCAAGCCAGAACAGAGTACACAGTTTAGGTCATTTTCTTTTATGATTTTAAATGCTAGACAAGACGACGGTGGTGACGTAGAACAACGGCCCAACGGTACAGTGATTACACCGCAGTCTAGCTGAACAGGTGAGTCCCAATTGTTTCTCTTTTCCGATGCCTTCGTGAATCAGTTGTCAACAGAGGCTCGTCACCTCTCTTCACTAATTTTCAACTAAATTGTCAATTATTGGACACCTTTTTGCTTAATTTGTTACATTTCTTTGGCTCACAAACAGCTTGATAATGATTTTTATTGTTAAACTTGATTAATCTTTCGGGTTGTCGTAAATAATGGGAATACAGAAAAAAAAGTTTTCCTACTCACCCTTCACATATATTTATTTTATTACGTTAAGTAGTTGTGATGTCATTAATCTAGTTATATTATAAATTTTCTTGTTCAATTTAATATGTAAGATTGTTTTTGTACTTGAATTGATTTTTTGCTGTCACTTTGAATTCAATTAAAATTAATTGCTTTTTTTTGAAAAAAGAGAGAGATCGAGAAAAGTAAGATTCTCGTTCTTTTTTTATTGACAGTTTTTAATGTTTCAGGATGGCACACAGCTCTCAAACTTATGGGTCTACAGACCAAAGAACTGATGTACCTGATATTGGATTTAGTCCTACCGAACTTTATAACCTAAGTGAAAATATAACGACCAACATATACACTATAAATGATAGCTGGCGCACACTCGAACGAGCTTTCAAGAATGTTGGTACAAGTAAAGATAATCAAGGTCTCAGGGATAAAGTGTAAGTGCTGACAAATTTATTTACAATAATTTGTATTTATATAATAAACATTATACACATTTTATTTAAAGAAAGTTTCATACTTTGAAATGTAGTAGTAGCAGCAGACGCTCAAATAAAGCAAAACAAAGTTGTAAAGATATTGATTTAATGGAATTGAAATATTTAGTTAATATTGTACACACGGTTTTAGTACAAAAATTAATTGCATTGACTTTCTCTCAGGCATAATACTCAGACGAGCACAAATCAAGTAGTTACACAAACGAGTAAAAATATCGCAAGACTTACGGTTCTTATGAGAAGGGGTGACAAGCAGCAAAAATTACAAATTGAAAAACTCACTACTGACTTTAAAGATGCCCTGCAAAGGTATTCTGATATGCAAAAGGTAATGTTTAATTTTTTTGTTTATAAAGTAGATATAATATAATAATTATTTTGGTTGTTTAACCAAAAAAAAATTAAATCTTATTTAATTTATTTATATTTTACAGTGTATTGCTGAAAAACTGAAAAGGCACACTTTAATAACTGTTAATGGATCTGATAATCCGGTGGATTCTGGAGATGATGAAAAACAGCACTTGATTCAAATTCAAGAGGATGATGATAAACGAACAACACAAAGGTATTGTGATAACAAAAAAGTTTTCATTACAAATTGATGTAATTTAAACATTTTCCAGCAAAATGTCGAAACATATTAATTTATAATCTTTAGAAACTAAACTAAGTTAGAAATAACTTTTGCATATATTTTAACTTATTACTTAATAATATGATATATTTGTAGTAAATATAAGTTTATTTTGGTCCCAAACAATACTTTCATCTAAATATGCAATATATATTTTTTAAGGACAATGTTCAGTTGCTAATTACATTTTTCAGATATATACTTTGCTAGCCACAAAATAGTCAAGTAAATTAATTCATAAATTATCTTCTTTTTAAATGTATAAAGAATTCATAATTTTTAAAACAAACGAAAAATAGTTTATTTAATATTGTAGTACCTTCAAAATAATAAGTTTTCGGTTTCTCAAGTTTCACTTGTAATGTCGTTTGCAGATTTTACATTTAGAATACTCATTTTATGATACATCAAATTTCTGACTTTGTTGTATAATTATTTAAATTTCTATTGATTTTCTAAAAATTAATCAAATAAAAATTATGAATAAATTAAATGAAAGAAATAAACGAATGTGCAATAACAGTTGCTATGTAATGTACCATGCATTTTTTTAAGAAGTAAGGAAATAGTTTTTCTTACAGTTGTAATAAAAATATCTTACTATTTTGGGAATACTATCTTATTATTTAAGCAAAATTTATGATTTTTTAGTAAAATATCTTTAGTTTTATTTTGTGAAAAAAATAGTTCGAGAAATACAAAGAATAAAAAACACTATTTCTTGCGATTTCAGCCTTTTTATTTTAAAAATGTATAAACATATACAATTTAATATTTATTTTTCATCCGTTAGTTGTAAGCAAACTAATAATTCAATTTTATGGATCATAAAATCATAAAAAAAAATAAAATTATGTTTAATGTCTAAGGTCAAAAAGAGGAGTTATTTAAAAAAATGATGCTATGCGCGGAAGAAAAGGACTTTAAAAATGTTTAAAACGAAATATTATTGTTTAATTAAAAGTAAAAAAACTGATTACAATTGACTTGCAAATAATCAACCCTTTTCATGTTCAGGAGTCTAGAATTCGAACATGGGCTAACTGTCGAACGCGCTGAAAGAATTAAAAGAATTGAGGGTGACATTTTGGATGTTAATCAAATTATGCGAGAATTAGGAGCTCTGGTGTACCAACAAGGAGATTTCATAAGTAAGTATTGTAAAATATAAATATCAACAGTTATTAATTAACAAAATTAAATCTTATTTCTTTTTTTTCTTCAATCAATTTAAAGATATGTTTTCAATTTTATATAAATTTACTATCTAGATTACTATAGTTTTTGAAATAAAATTATATAATATATATATTTTAGTATAATAATATTTTTTGTACAGACACAATCGAGAACAATATCGAAAATGTGCATGGTAACGTGGAATTAGGGGCACAGCAATTGATAAAGGCTAGCAATTACCAAAGGAAGTTTCGTCGAAAAATTTGCATATTGTTACTGATTGCGGTTGTCGTGATCATCATAATAGCCTCCGTTATTGCCAACAAAATGAGTTAGCGCTTCTAATCCTGCAACGAAATAACTGATCGTCAAGTTTGGTTGTCTCAATCCATTATTGAATGAAGCTTATTCTGGCCTTGCGAATGATCGTTCAAACATATCGCGTTCTCAATCGCAAGCCAGCATCCTCGGCGTCTTAACTAACAGAAAAACATTTCTAATGCTCTCTCTCCTTTTTCCTTTAGCTGCTTTAAACTCCAAAGGTGCTACATTATTTTTTCGATGTTTAATTAGTTGAAATACAAAAAGCTGATTTTTTTCCTCACTATGACTTATTTCGGTTCATTTTGTTCAGAAATTTTTATGTATATCTATTGTAGGAAGACTGTAAACGTAGTTTTGATTTCTGACATTTATTTATTTATTTATTTATTAATTATTTTTTTGTTTTCAATGTTCAAGAGAAATGACCATCTCGTATAAAATATGAAATTTTTACTTTAAAAAGTTACACGGTCGGTATATTATTGAAATTATTCATAAGTTACAAATTAAATTACAAGTTATGCTTTTTTATTTTATTTATTAAAAATTTAATCAATAATTGTTGTCTTGTAAAGTAATTTTGTCTTTCTATATTTTGTTTTTTTTTCATTCTTTAGAAAGATAAAATAGTTATTGAAATTTAAATATTAATTTCAATTAACTTTGTGTTAAAAATATCATTCTATTTTGACAACAATAATGTATATATAATTGTTTTCATCAATGTGTAATTTGCAAATTTAAGAAATTGTGAAGTTAGTTCCAAATGATCCATAGATTGTACAAGTTTTTTTGGTAAATAACATTTTGTTAATCTTATACAAATTCTAGCATATCAAAATAATGTAAATATTACTTAATATGTTCTTTTACGTTATATATTTTTATGTTTTTCTCAAAAAAACCTATATTTTCAGAATTTTCTGTATACATGAGTCAAAAGATAAAGTTCATATTTAAAAGAGTAGAACCAACTTCAAGATGTCTTAGATCTGCACTTAGTAGTTTGTTACAAAATTAAGAATTAATTACAATGTCAATTTAGGTGAATATTTGATTTTTTTTTTCGAAAAGAAAATTTTTTTCTATACATGAAGGAAACTAAATTGTTCTTTTGATATTGAAATTTTAGATACTTTTATTATAAAAATTTTTGTTTCGTTTTAAATATATTATTTTTATTGTACAAAATTTTATTTTACTGTTTGGTGGTCGATTTTAAAGATAAATTCATTAAAATTGCCATTTATCTTGAAATTTATTAACTGTAATATAAAACTAGAATTTTATTAAAAATTATATCCTTTTTGACCGTTTGTAAAATACAATGTTATAAGGCAAAATCTTTTAACACGATACCTTTCAAGTATATTTTTAAGAGTAATTGTGTATATACCATATATATATATATTAAAGAAAATCTACATAAATTCTGGCGGTTTGAAGAATAGAAGCTTCAATAAAGTAATAATGCTTAGATGAAAACTAAAAATTTCAATAATCGATACCAATTTTCTTTCTTCAAACTAATGAATAATTTTTTGGTGGCGAATAAAAGAAAACGCTCTTATTAATTAATTGTTTAATTAATAATTATTATTTTATTTATTTGAACTTAAATTATAGTCATATTATATAATAGCCGAATTCTTTTCTTTATCACCAAATAATTAATGTAAAAACGATTTGTACATTAATTTGATAAATTTTGTAAAAAAAAAAAAAAAAGAAAAAAATAAGAAAAAAAAAACCAACACTTTTTTTTAGATACTATTGTTTTTGATATATATATGATTCTCAGCGCGTGATTTGTGTTAACGTAAATTGTTTATACATTACATGTTTCAGCATCTTTGCACAACCTTTGGATTATCAAGAACACTTATTCTCTTTAGCATAAGTTGTTCTATGAATATAATATGTGCATTTTTTAATGTATTGTGTAATATTAAGTAAACTCAAACCATTTTTATTACTTTTGATTTTAAATTTTCTTACAATTTTATATTTTATTAACGTTATAATTTTAAGAAAATTAACCGTCATTATTGTGATATGTAATTATTTGTACAGTAATTTTCTTGTGATCATAACTTTAAGTATTCAAACTAATAAACTAATGAAATTATTTTGCGATATAGGGATGATCAATTGTTTATTCCAAATTTATCTTTGATTTGACAAACTATAACATTATTCTTGTTATCAAAGTAAAAGTTTGTTAAATCCCTTTATCACAAAATAAATATTTAATCAAGATTAACTTCTTTTTATTTTCACAATTATTTTAGTATAACATTCTTTCCTCAACTTGATTTACATGTAACAACAATTTATAATTATTTTCTTATAACTTTTAATAAGGAAAACAGATTAACAATTATTTTATATAAAAAGCTTGATAATCTAAAGGTTTTTCTATTCATTTTTATCAGTACAATGTTGTGTTAAAGGATATAAGTTTTTTTTTCATCGCATTTTACCATAAAATAAAACCTTATAAACGAAAAATTTCAATTGTAAAAATCTTTAAATTTCTCTTTTTTTGTAGAACCTAAGTTATAAGAATAAAATAAATTAAATTCTACACTGAATTATTTGATTGATATCTGTCAAAAATCAGCATTAATTGTGTATTATTTTTTTGTTTATAGAGTATTATTTTTCTACAAACAGCAATTTTTTTTGAAAATTAACAATAAAAAGAGAGAAAAAATATTTTTTATATGAAAAATCTAATTAGAATGCTACTGAAACAACAAATTATAATTATATATGATTAATGAATACATTCATTTAGATATATTTCTGCTCAACTCTGAGTGTACTTTATGTAAATACTTTTTTAGTATTTTTCACTGTCATTTATAATTTTAGTAATTACATATTTAGGAATATATATCTCATTTGGTTCATTACATTTACATGCAAAAATAAATTGTAATAAGTGATTGAGACAGCCATTTTGTAACGGCCCAATCAGATTGCATATAATAACAACTATTAGGCATTCCAAATCATAAAAAGTCAATCAAATACGCTATACCTTATAATTATCATTTATTAATTAACAGTTGATTAGATGGCTTATTATTGTTCTAAATATACAACTTATTAAAAATACAATCTATAGACTTCTGATTTATATCAAACCCATATATTTTTTTTATTCTCAAATGACAATAAAATTTATAATTTAATCAGTTATACTGTTATTGTGTTTTTTTAATTATTATTGTTTTCATGATCAAATTTTCATTACATAAAAGAATTAAGAATCTTGCATTATGTAGTTATAATAAAGGGAGGATCAAGTGAAATTGTATTGAAAACATAAAATAATGAATAATTTTTTCTGTGGAAATTGTTAATAGATCGATATTTTTTTATATCCGTAAGTAATATTTACGAATAGACTTCTAAACAAAAGTATTGAAATTTGCAGATAAAATTTAAGTTGAATTTTAAAGCTTGATTCAATTATTTTCTCCTACAATTTGTAATATTATAATATAACTCCCAATTAATGGTATAAAATAATAGGTGAAACAAGATAATAAAAAGTATTAAACAACAAGTTTTGATTTTTTTTAATGTAAGTTTTATTGGTGTTCTGTCTAAAGTCGTGAATATCTAAAATTTTTATAACAAAATTGATTCCTTTTGTTCCCTTTTAAAAAACTGTTAAAAGTTGCACAAACAACGTTTCAAAATAATAACTATACATAAATAGCATATAAATCTGTTATTATTCATAAATAAACTGCGTACACCATGATAAAATAAAACATGACAATTATCGATACTGGATTAGTTGACAATGTTTTTATATTTAAAAGTACAGATCCTATGTCATGGGGCTTCGGTTTTAGGAGGGTTTTAATTTAATCGCAGTCTATAATTTCAGTCATTCGAATATAGCTTTGCACCATTTATAATAATTTTCTAATTTATACAAGTCACAATTTTCTATTTTAATCTTATTAACAATTATAAAGTTCTGTAATTATAATTAATTTATATAAATCAATATTTTATTTGTATTAAAAAATTCCTAATACATACGAATCGGATTAATAAATTTGATTATAATTGTGCATATGTACGATGTGAAAAATGATTTTAAAATTATTCTGCAAATAATTTATGAATTTTGTATGTAACTTTGGAAGTTTTATATGTGGTCTGATATGTTGTCAAAATTTATAAATACAAGTTTATGAATCTTCCAATATTATACCCTTAAAAAACGCACTCAATTCGTGAACTATTTTAAAAACAATTGCTGTACAACCTATATATATATATATATATATATATTATGTGAATGAAGAAAATATTTCATGAATTGTATTGTCGTTTTAGCTTTATATTTTATAATTATATTTTTAAT
>JABFPM010005414.1:0-11308 GCA_022817325.1 Idris sp. 1 HC-2018 | reverse complement strand
GTAATAATTCATTTTGGCTCCTGTTATAATTTCACGTTTTTTCTGAACTCAATTTTAATATTTTTATAAAATACAATGTCTTGAAACTGAATATTTGTTTAGTATGCCATTAAATAAATTAATCAAATTAATAAGAAATTATTTAAAAAATCATTTTTTTATAGATTTAGGGATTTTTTAAGTAAGATTAAAAAGAATAAGTCTTATTTTTTAAATAAAATTATTATCAGAAAATTATTAGAAATTAATTTAACAGCTTTGAGTAGAGGACTTCATTCGAATTTGTCTCACGCATTTATATCGGCACCGTGCTCTTATATAAGTAAAGTCATTTATATATTTTTAGATTAAAATTTAAAAAATCGATAAATATTAGAAAAAATCAATCAATTTTTTATATATTTTTATTAAAATTAACTTCAACGAATAACTTTCGTCAATACATTGCATAAATAAAGGTACATTATTATCAACAATGTTCATTTTTAATTTTAACTTAAAGTCTAGAGTTACGGAGTTTTATCAAAATAAACATTGATCGACGCACCACCATACGGCAAATAAGAGAAAATCACAATAACAAAGATACTCCATATTAAATGAAATATGTAAAAGAAGATAAACAATTTAGGAACACGATGAATGGAGAAGAAGAAAAAAGTTTGGTCCATTTAGTGTCGCCTTTGTCTTTCATAGGTTATATATGGGCAAATCTCTAGAACTTTTAACCTACCTGTCCCTCGTATTTAAATTCAATTTTGTGGATTATTACATTGAAGCTTTTAGTTTTTATAATTTGCACACTTCAAATTATTATAATTTTACACTTTGTAAGTATTTATAAGTTTATAAGAATTATTGTTTGAAAATATTTCACCACCCCAAGTCCGAATTATTACGTCTTTGACATGTCCCTTTAGGTTATGCAGAAACATTTTCTTGTTTAATTTAGAAGCACAGAGTTGACATGCAATTAAAAAATTAATAAAAATTACTTTTAACTTTAACAAATACAATAAGCACAATTCAAATGATGCGCATTTAATATGTAAACTATAAAAAATTATCAAAATCTGTCGCTGAGTTTTGATGTCAAAGACGTAATATTTTGTAATTAAAAATAATTATATTTAAAAAATACTTTAAAACTTTTGGATGAACTGCACAGTTTCTTGATTTAATAAAGTATATGTGAGTGCAATAAAATCTAATTATATATTATAAACAACTTAAATAATTGAAAGACCGTTTCAAAATATTATGTCTTTGACATTAGAACAGAAAATCTGTCAAAGACGTAATATTTACTTATGTTTTTACAATTAAATATTAATTTAAAGTTACGCGTATGTAAGTTATCACTGTTCGATTTTAAATCATTCATTTTAAAGTAATAATAAATGATAATTGTCATAAAACTAAGATGTACTAAAACTTTTTTTTTCACAATTTTGGCAAATTGAAAGTTAAAGGTTCTAGAGAATTGCCCATATATGAAAGAACAAAGATGAAACTATACCAAAGCAGAAATTTCAGAAAATAGTCCCGCTCTTAGCGACCAACGTTTTCTGTTATTTTCATTTAATTATTTATTTATATTTTAAAACTTGGCTCGTCGGCCCGCTATCGCGGGCCTTGAGAGCTGCACACGTTACAATGTTGAAAATGCAGAGAAAGCTATTTATTTTATGCATCATTTTTTTAATACATTGATTTTTAAACCCGGCTGCACCATTTGTAAGTGTGAAATAAATAATGTGACAAGCTAAATGCCAAAGTGGATCGGTAAATTAAAATGGTACTTTGTTTCAAAAAAAAAAATGTATATAACAGGTGACTAGCTTTTTACCTCTACTTTTTGTGCAGCAAATCTAAAATACTTTTAGTTAGTCGTATGCCACTAAAGAACGTCGTTAAACGTAGGTTACGGTCGTGACAGTTTAGTTTGTTTACAAACTATAACAATCTCTACGCGTAATTATTCGAATCGGACATCATTTTCAAACTCATGACCGTATACTTTGAGACCCTAATTATAATATTGTTTCTCATAAAATGAGTTTTTTAATACCTTTTTGCAAAATTTTAACAAGTCTGTGTGTGAGTCTCACAATGAAAACTGTCAAATTTGACAGCAGATAAAGATTAAATTTATAGAACAACTTAATTGTGGCAATTTTTAGTGAAAAATCATTTTAAATTATACAGACTACTTATTTATGTATTTAAAAACCACCTTTTTGGTTTATAATTTTTTTAACTTATCATCTTTCTTTAGTGATAATATTTGCTTACACATAGGTTAAAGGTTTTGAAGAATCGCCCATATGAGTCGATTTCAGGTTGTTTTTCTCACTCACATGTAAACTCCAATAGTTCTGTTTCTTTTCCACTTATGTGACTGATATGTTGCCTTAAGAATGAACCTTAATTCGTTCTAAAATGATCTCTGAAGAAATCCCAAAAGGTTCTAAAATGGTCACAAAATATTCCCAGAAGAACCTCAAAATGATTCTTAAATAATCTCAAAATAACCCTTCAGATTATGTCAGATTTAAACAACTCCGATTTATTGTCCAGACTGAAAGTAAGTTAATGTATACATAAGTCGAACTTATGTACACAATGACTTTTTAAATATACAATACTTCTATCGTACACATTAGAACGTTTGACGTACATGAAATGTCTTACGTACAAAAAAAAACGATTTTATGTGCACAATACTTATTTAGTGTATGTAAGACCATGTTTTGTGTACGTAAGTTTTTTTTAAATACACATTTTTTACACATTACATGTGCATACGTCCTTTTTTAAACACACATTTTCTACACGAAACGTGTACAAATTATGTATTTAAAAAAAACTTACGTACACAAAATCGGTCTTACGTATACGAAATAAGTATTGTGCACATAAAATCGTTTCTTTGTGTACGTAAGACATTTTGTGTACGTTAAAAGTTCTAATGTGAACGATAGAAGTATTGTATACTTATAAGAAGTCATCGTGTACATAAGTTCGACTTATGTATACATTAACTTACTTTCAGTCTGAACAATAAAACTGAATCAGTTTATAAGCTTATTGTCATGTTAAATTAAATTAAATAAAGTGAAAAAATCAATTGATAATAATTAAATTAAGTCATTTCTAAACAGTTTATACAATTTTTTAATAAAAAATTGCTGATAAATAAAAAGTAAAGAGAAAAATTTATTTTTTTTAAAAACAGTTCTCTGCTTTGGCTTTTTTTAGACCCCGAATTTACAATTAAAAAAAACAACGAATTACCTAATTTTAAAAAAATTGATAAGTAATGTATATAAAAACGTAGGCTTTGATTTTTAAAACAAATTGCTATATTTCTCCGCATTGTGCAAATAATTTCATCTTCACTCAATTTATACAGTGACATTTTGCCAAACAAAATTTGAGTGAATTGGTCATTCAGAATTAATTTTAATACTTTATCAGCAGACTCTAAAAATGTGTTTTAAATGAAATAATTAAATAGCACAAATCCAAAAGTCTTAATCTCTGAGAACTGGCATAAGTTTGCTTTTTTATTAAAAAACTTAGTTGCAACTATTTCACTATTTTGTAAATACAATTGTATATTAATTAATTTAGGATGAACTTTCTTCGATACATAAAACGAAACATTTTCACAAAATATCTTTTCTTAAAGTAAAAATCGCAATTAATTCAAATAAACAAATTATATTTATCTGATAATGAAGATTCACTAATTATACAATAATAAGAATCATTTTATTTAGCATTTTTTATAAAAATGCACAAATTGTATAACATCACACTGTGTTGTTTACAATTAGCGATCCAGTGATGTACAATAATTTTATTTATATAAGTTGATTGATTTTCAGAAAATCGTAGAAATAGTGAAAGACTTCTTTTTTGTAGAACTATAATTAATATATATTTTTCGACTGGAATCGTCAATAATTCTTTATGATTCATTATCAGAGATAGGAATGTAGCCTTGTTACTACCAGGTATGTGTATGGTAATATCTCACATAATACTGTCATAAAATACTTCAAGAATTCGTGTTTTATAAACCCAAATTTATTCAACAGGTTTTTATAGTTTTTTTGTAATTACAGCATTTAATAAGTACATTAGACTTTTTCATAATCCCCAAAATTAACTTAAAATTCATTTAAATAAAATCATTTTTTTCATAGAAAAAGAAAAACAATTTATTTTATTTTTTTATATTTATAATTTTAAAATATTTGATTAAAACTATAACTTTTAAAAAATAATGAACAAAATCTTTACTCAAGTTGCGGTCAGTTTTATTTGAGCTGCCAATTTATTTAAGTTGTGACACTTGGAAGATCGAGTATCTCCCTCCCACATTCATGCAGGATAAGCATTTTTAAAATGACCGAAACTGCTTGACTACCGCAGTTCGGTGAGTGGAATCACCTCGCGTGCGTGCATAACTTTCTGAAGTGATATATATTCTGTGATATATTATCGTAACTTTGCTTAAGTTAACATTGTATTTTTCTTTTTTCAATTTTTTTACATAAAATAATTAAGAATTATCATTTCAATATTATAACAGTATAACAATTATTTTTAACAAATAAAGAATAATTTACCATTTTATCTGAAAATACCATAATCATTAATTATGTGTACGCAAACATTTTTTCCACAAGTGAAGTGCATTTAAACAATGCGTAAGTTATCAATGATTCTTTTTAATTAAAAATTATCAAACATTGCACTTATTATATGAAGATTGATATATATTTTTTTGTTATTAGTAACCGCAAAAATGATTAGGTTTATTGATAATATTAACGTCGGATTTTGAACGGCTGTATTACATAGTTTAAAAAGGAAGCAGTGAGACTTCGTTTGCCGGATCGTTGCGTTTCAGCGAATACCATATCCACAGATTTCCGGCTCTTGTGAGGATACAGTATTCATAACTCTTTTATGCTATACAATTCCAATTCAAAAGAAAAATCAAATAACTAAATTATTGTCGTATTAAATTTCAGTTCTTATACATTACCGAAATTATTTATTTAAATTAAAATTTCAGTGATAAGATACTTTTTATCAAATTATTTAACTTTATTTTATTAAAAAAAAATAAATATCATTTTTCCTTAAAGGAAATTAATGAAACAGAAACATAATATAGTTTTGTTTTGAACATTCAAGAACTATTTACAATTTAAACTGCTTTTCAAAATTCAAAAATATTCTGTTTCATGGAATTCGTTGACTTTTTGAAAATAGTTCTGATTAAGTTTGCAATTTTTTTTAACGAAACTCAATTTCCTTCTTTAATAGAATTTACAATGATGAAGAAGGTGCACGAATATTTTTTGCGTCTGACCAAGTTATTTGACAAACCATTTACCAGGCAATGTTTCACGACTCATAATATTAACGATACAGCCAGTTTGATGCCAGAATCCCGAGGACCCCCGGTATTAGGAATGATTTCCTGGTTGGTATCTTCAGCCGGTGGAACCAAATTGCACGAATATGTTGACCAAAAACATAAGGAACTGGGTCCAGTTTACCGGGACTGTGTTGGTCCTGTAAGAGCGGTTTTTATTAATTTACCCAATGAATATCGACGAATTTTTCGCCTCGAGGGGCCAACACCAAAACACTATTTACCTGAAGCATTTCATCTTTATAATGAAATTCGTAATCTTCGTCGAGGATTACTTTTTATGTAAGAATTTTTAACTTAAAATTAAAAAAAATATATACTGTATAAATTAAAAAAATGTTTGGATTTCAGGGATGGAAGTGAATGGTTAAACCATAGAAGAAAATTAAATAAAATTTTTCTCACTTCAGACCTAGTTAAAACAGTTGGTCCGCCTTGTCAAATTGCCGCTGATCTTCTTGTCAAAAGATGGCTAGTTGTAGCAGAAAATAACACGGTTATACCCAATTTAGAATATCAACTGTACCAGTGGTCCATTGAAGGTAAAGACATTTTTAAACAATTATAATTATCTGAAAAAAAGAGAAAAAATGTAACAAATATTTTAGTAATGCTGGCAGTGTTAATCGGACCGGAAGCTTGGACTAAAAATAAAAAAAAAATGAAAAATGAAGCCAAAAAATTAGCTCAATATTTACACAAAGTATTTTTTTATTCGGTAAGACTGTCCTCAATACCAGCTAAACTTGCTATGAAACTCAAAATTCCATGGTGGACCAAGTACGTAAAGTCTATAGACGAATCTATGGAAATTCTTAAGGTTTTGGTACCGGAAATGTCCAACTCTGAGAATGATGGTGTAATAAAAAAACTGATGACAGAAGGGATAGTTGGCGAAGATTTGTTCAGGATAGTTGCTGATTTGATTATCAGTGCTGGTGATACGGTATAATTTATTTGTATTTCTTTATTTTGTTTTTTTCATTTTTTTAGAATTTCTTAATGATAATTTTTGTTTTACACCAGACAGCATATTCCATTCAGTGGGCCCTTTTTTTGTTAGCCAGTCATCCAGATCAGCAAAACAAACTTTATGACATCATCAAGGATCTGAACCAAAAAGAATTACTTCGAAATCAGTTTTTGAAGGGAATTATCAAAGAATCTCTGCGACTTTATCCAACTGCTCCATTTATCACTCGATTTTTATTAGAAGACAGTAAGATAGCTGGTTATAAAGTTGCCAAAAATGTATACTGAAGAATATTATTTAATTTGTAATTAACAAAATTTAAGAAATACAAAATTGTGAATTAACTTTTTAGGAACTACTGTTATTATCTTTGTATTCGAGTGGCAGAGATCCTGCCAATTTTTTAAGGCCAAATGAATTTTTACCAGAACGATGGATTAGAACACCAAAGGGAGATTATGAAGGAGTTTTTACTCCCCATGCCACTCTTCCTTTTGCCATGGGAGCACGGAGTTGTATTGGAAGAAAATTAGCTGAAACACAATTGATGATGACTTTGGCTGAAGTAAGAAAATTTCAATACTTTTTCATGCATTTTAAGAATTTTTTGAAAATTAATTAATTCATTTTTAATTTTTCTTTGAATTTTAGCTTATCAAAAATTACACAATAGTCTGCACCAACAAAGAAAATATCAATATGAAATTACACTTGATTTCGGTTCCTTCTGAATCAATCCACTTAACTTTGTCTAAGAGATAAAGCGACAATTGTTTGTGATATTTATTTTTATTAACATTCATTTTAATTAGAAGTATCAATTCAGTAAAAAAGCAATATAGCTTTCTTATAAAAATTAGACAAAAAACTTTCAAACAAAAAATATGCACATTTAATTAGAATTGACGTGAATATAGATAAGATGTTGTATTATATTCAGATTTCATTTAATTAGATTTTTTATGATAATTATTTTTCAATGTGCTCTAAATGTGATTCCAGTATATTAAATTATCGACTTAATTTCTATTATCAATTTATGTATCATTGTTTTTGTATTTATGTAGTAATTACCATTTTTTATGAATAGAAAACGGTGATAAGAAAAAGTGTCTATGAATTTGTGACGCAAAGAAATAAAAAATTTGTAATTTCTGTTAAATAATTTTTATTGTAAGTGAACATCCAACTCAAACCAACATTATATCATACATTAAAATATAATAAGTATTTAAAATAATCAAAATAATTTATATTTTTCAATATAAAATTAAAAATTGTCTAATTAACGATATTTATAACACTTTGATCATTCCACAAAATGTTTTGGATATTTTATCAAATGCACACAGATGCATTTCATTATCCAATACACAATAAAAAAATTAATTTCTTAAAATTTTGTATAATGATAATCCAAATTAGAACAATAAAACAATTTAACAATTAATTATCTACTTAAAAAGTTTCTTTCTACAATTTCAACTAAAATCGGTAAGTTACGCTAATTATGCACATAATTCATAAGAATTGACATCTTTTGTTAATCTCTGCAATGAATTCAAAAAATAATAATTTTATACAAAAAACTTATAAGTTATCTACAAATGCATTTAAAATTGGCAAAACGCGGTATTGATGATCTCCCGAACTTCATCAAGAAACTCTGCAAAATTTTCCGAATTAAAAAAGTTACCGAAAACCTTGACACGTTCCGCATTTGTCATTTTTGTTGTCAAATAGCTTTTAACACAAAACGTTTTGAACTGAGCACAAGCATTTTTTCGTGCCCACGTCCACGCTCGGCTATAATTTTCGTGATTCAATTTTGCTATTAGACTTTCTGTTAGAGTGTCAGAAACACCGGAAACGAGGTACATGTCAGCAATCAAAACAGCGTCCAAAAGTGATTCGATTGAATTCTCCCCGAAGCCAGCGCCGTCTATTGCGAGAAGCAGTGTTTCCATGCCACCTTTAGACGTGTTTTTTAGTTTAAATCTGACCTGACCTGACTCAGAAAAGTGGCCCTCCAGCATAGCCATAAACGGACCTGACCTCTGACACAGAGTTCTGCGACAGGCGTCAACGGTGGTGCCATCGTCCAATTCAAAAGTCACTTGACTGACTTTCGGACTTGCCGAGTGTTCATTATTATCAAAAATAAATGGGCTTTCAATTAAAATAATGTTTTCTGAGGACGAACTTTTTTCAAATGTTTCCGGCTTGATTTTAAGTGAGCTTGCCAAATGACTGACAGAAAAGATTGCATTTTCGTAGAGTTCATGCTTGTTGTCTCCGAGTACTTGGAAAATTAAAGACAAACCTCCGTAATTATTTAAAAGGTTTCGCAGAGTGTCTTTTGAAGTAATTAAAAATGGAATCGACATGGCAGTGATGTATTTGTCAGTCGACTGTCCTCGAAGTAAAATTGTTTTCAGTTCCCCGATGGCGTAATTTGTTTCCGCGAGGTGGCTCAGTTGTCGAGTGCACTCGTCGAAACCTTGGATGGTTTGAGCCTGAAAAACGAAGCCTTGTTTCACTAGCGGCATCAGGTAAAACTGTTTCCTGAAATATCGAAAAGTAAACATTTACAAATCTCAGATTTAAAATTACATTGAATTGAAAAATATTATAATTACCGAACTATCTGCTCCAAGATGTGCCTAGCTTTAATATTGTTCACTCGAGTAATGTAAGATACTAATGGTTTAATGATACATGGATCTGCTAACTTTTCTACATGTCCTTCCAAATTACTTAACTGGCGTAGTAGATCCAAGGTCCAAGTACTGTTGTAAGCTTCTTTTTCTGTTTCCACTCCACTTATGTCTTTTTCTGAAATACACACAAAAAATATTAATTAAATTTTATTGAAATGTTTATTTAAAATTTTGTGTTTCTTATTTATTTTATTTTAAGTATACCTTCATTAAATTCATCGTCACTACAAACTGGACTGTAATTTTCCTCTCCACTGTCTTCATTCCATAAAATATTATTAATTGAAATAGAAGGTGGTGAACATGGTGGTGAGTAACAACCACTGGTCGAGCTTTTTTGATGCCAATGTTCTCGTCGAAAATCCGAACTGTACCAACTGTTGTTGAGCACTTTTTTCACATCGATATCCATGCAAGACTTTTTACGTCTCTTTTTCGCAATTTCTCCTTCTTTTTCGCCGTTATTTTCCTCATCTTCTTCACCTTCATCACTTCCAGTTATACTCATTATCTTCAGTCTTTCTGTGATTACATCCACTAAACCATGTTTTAACATGATAGGAATACTGTCATCGTCATAAGCAAAATTTGTTAATGCATGTAGTAACAGTAAATGATATTTTTCTTGTTGCGGGTCTTTCAAGAGTCTTAAAATTAATTCTAGGCCAGAATTGACTTTTACTCGATATCGGTTTATTGCTTCACGACAAAACAAGCACAAACATTCGAGAGCTTGTGAGGACAAAATTTTACGATTTTTGTGATCCGAGGAAATCAAATTTATGATTGTTTCGATGGCTCCGGAATTTCCCAGGGCAGGTCGGCATTCAGCTATGTGACAGAGACGATAGACACATTTCAAGGCTAGATCAGCATTTTTGCCCTCACAATGTTTAACTAAGGCATAATATCCTTGTTCATTTTTAGAGCCCAGCAGTTGTTGTCCTACGTTTACATTTGGACTGGATAAAAATGTATTTATAGCCTTGAGACATGCATTGGACAGGGTTTTTAGATGGAAGTTTTCTTTTTCTGTAATATCGGTTTCTTCTGTAACAGTTGACTCTAGTAGATGAGTAATTGCTTTTACTATTTCACATTGTAAAATTTGGGATCTGCTTTCGTCGCAGTTGTTCCATAAATTTCTGAAAATTTTTGAAACTTGTGATTATTCTATGTGTTCAGAAGAAATTTATTTAAAAAACATTGAAACTTTTAAGAGAAAACTTGAAAATTAATTGATATATTTATGTTCAGTGTGATTCTGCAAAAATTAAATAATTTAAATAATATTTTAAATATAATTTCTTTTTATGTAAGCCAATTTATCAATAAAAAATTTCGTTTGGCTATGTTTCGAAATAATTTATCTCTTCATCAGAAAAATAAGAAATAATCATAAATAATTAAGTTATAGATGCGGATTCTTATTTTTAAACTTAAAGGCTATAGCAGGATAAAATAGTCAAAAATGCTCCTCAAGGATAATTTTTCTAAATGATTGGATTTTGTTCGGGGTACACAAATATACGTATAATTTCACGTTGTTAAATCTTAAAATTCAGACCCATTATTTTATATAGATTATTTTCCTTTTTTTCAATTTTCTTCAATGAAATGTATTTTACAAAAATTAACTTATTAGAACTATTTTTATATGATGTTAAAAAACAATGTTTAATTTTTAAAAAAAATCATTTTTGCATTATTAATAATTTTTTATTCATGAATACATGTATTAAAAAAACTAAAAATTTGCAGGAATAAAGATCTTAATTCTCTGACCATATAAAAATTCCAGAGGAGCAACCTTGTTTCTTTTACAGTTAAATTATTTTTTAGTATTTAATGTTGATATTTTAGTAATTAAATTTGAATTTCCCGTCACGCTTTGCAAAAATAATGTTTTTAGCGGAATTTATGAAAATCGTCTGGTAAAACCAAAATGTATGATTTTTAAATGATTCTAATAAGTTAATTTATTGTATATTACATTTCATTGAAGAAAATTGAAAAAAAGGAAAATAATTTATATGTTACGGTCAATGTTAGTCATTTGGTCAATGACGGACATTGGCCGGCCAATGTTAACATTGACCAAATCGATTTGGTCAATGTTGCCCATTTTATAATTTTAACATAAAATCAGACATATTG
>JABFPM010005413.1:0-11309 GCA_022817325.1 Idris sp. 1 HC-2018 | reverse complement strand
ATCACCTTAACGAGCTAAATTTATCATAATAAGGGTTGTCATATATACCAAATGACAGATGAAAAAAAAATATAATTAATTTCTCATCATCGCCTTTGATGATGAAATTAACATTCACTTGAACCGGCGGCCACGAGATGTCTCACATGTCCGGTCGGTTCGCTCTGATTCACCTTGACGCGTCATTCACAGTCGACTGTGTGTCGTCTTTCCTTTTTTGTTTTTGTTCATAATTTTTTGAGTTGTCATTTCTTTAACAGTTTTCGTTCCCTTTTTGTAACGTATCCCTTTTTTAACGATACCAAAATCCTCTACCAAAATGGGCGCAAAATGGTCTAACATGGACCCTAAAGAAATCGAAGTGCCAAAAATAAATGATTTATTTGATCGGGATCCTTATCTCAAACCTTATGAAATTGACATCCGCAAAAGGTTTTACTTTATTAATCTTTGCTGTCAATTTATAATGACACAATGATGACCCAATACAATGACTTTTATTTTATTATTTCAGTTTTTTTCTTCAAATAATAAAATGTTTCTTATAAAATTTTGATGTTATAATTCAGTTGTTAAGTTTATTATGTATTCTGTTTTTATAGATACGCTCTTTATAAGGATTACATGGACAAAATTGAAACCGGTGAAACGGATATAGACAAATTTTCACGTGGTTTTGAGAAATTTGGTATTCATATACACGATGACAATAAACTTACAGCGAGGGAATGGGCACCAGGAGCCAAGGAATTATTTCTCACAGGAGAATTCAGTAAGTGACCGGTTAAAAAGAAAAAACTAAATTGGTTCATTAATTTTAATAAATAAAATGTAAATTTATTTATGAAAAAAAAAATTAAATTTATATTTTATGTTATCACTTAAAAAAAGTGAAAACATTTATATTTTATGTTATTAACCGTCAGAACATAAATGATTTTGAACACAATTTTTAAGATGGTTGGGACAAAACTAAAACCCCATTCAAAAAAGTTGAGTATGGTAAATGGGAACTGGAGTTGCCATCTAATCCAGATGGTAGCAGTCAAATAAAACATCTTTCTGAGGTGAAAATCATAGTGAGAAATGAACATGGAGAGTTGCTGGAGAGATTAAGTCCCTGGGCCAACTACGTAAAACCTCCAGAAAACAAAGCAGACGGAACTACATATAAACAGTACATTTGGCACCCAGATCAGGAAAAAGTAAGTTAAATTTATTTAAAAGATACTTTTTATATTTATTACCTGTTAATTTTGTCTAGTATGTATACTTTATTGTAGACAAGAAAATACAAATTTTTCTTAATATACACCCTTATTTTCCAGGTATACAAGCCCAAACATCCAAAACCGAAAAAACCAAAAAGTCTAAGAATCTACGAATGCCACGTTGGAATAGCAACGCAAGAGTTGCGTGTGGGTACTTATCTTGAATTCGCAAGAGATACCATACCACGAATTGTGAAACAAGGTTACAATACCATACAGTTGATGGGTATTATGGAACATGCTTATTACGCAAGCTTCGGTTATCAGGTAAACTTTCATTTATTTTTCTTTTTTCTGAAATGTTATTTCAAGTATTGAGTAATAATAATTAACTAAATGTTACACCAGGTAACATCATTTTTCGCAGCATCTTCAAGATTTGGGACTCCAGAAGAACTCAAAGAACTGATAGACGTAGCTCATCAACACGGAATTTATGTACTTTTGGATGTGGTTCATTCGCATGCGTCAAAAAATGTTTTGGACGGATTGAACTTGTTCGATGGCACAGACTCGTGTTTCTTTCACACAGGAAATCGTGGACAGCATCCACTCTGGGACAGTCGACTGTTCAACTATTCGGAATACGAAGTCCTCAGATTCTTGATGTCCAATTTAAGATGGTACATTGAAGAGTACGGTTTTGATGGTTTCAGGTATAATTTAAAATCAGTTTGAAAAAATAATTATCATAAGAAAATATTCAACTCCTCCATTTTTTTTTAGATTTGATGGAGTGACTTCCATGATATTTCACTCTAGAGGACTGGGACAGGGTTTCACCGGAAGTTACGATGAGTATTTTGGACTGAATGTAGATGTTGAAGGACTTGTATACTTGATGCTGGCGAATAATTTATTGCATACACTTTATCCAGATATTATTACAATTTCTGAAGATGTCAGTGGAATGCCAGCAATGTGCAGGTATAAACTGCAAGATAAAAACAAAAAACAACATTGTAACAAATTAAAAAGTACTGAAATTAACAATTTTATCTAATTCTAGACCAGTTGCTGAAGGTGGTATTGGTTTTGACTATCGTCTCGCCATGGCTATCCCAGACAAATGGATAAAATTGCTGAAAGAAGTTCGCGATGAAGACTGGAATATTGGCAACATCTGCTGGACATTGACGAACCGCAGATGGATGGAAAAAGCTGTCGCTTATGCAGAATCGCACGATCAAGCTTTGGTTGGGGACAAAACCATAGCTTTCTGGTTGATGGACAAGGACATGTACACGCACATGAGTATTATTAGTGGTCCGAACCCTGTTATAAATCGGGGAATTGCTTTGCACAATATGATTGTACTTATTACTCATTCTCTGGGAGGAGAAGCGTTTTTGAATTTTATTGGTAAGGAAAATTGTTTCATTCAACTTGAAATTGAGTCTAAACTGTTTTCCAATGTAAACAATGTATTCCCTTGTATTTAATAGGCAACGAATTTGGTCATCCTGAGTGGCTTGACTTTCCTCGAGTTGGAAATAATGAAAGTTACCACTACGCTAGACGACAGTGGAATCTTGTTGACGATGAACTACTTAAATACAAATTTATGAACAACTGGGATCGTGCAGTTAATATGCTGGAAGAAAAATATGGTTGGTTACATGCAGACCCTGTAAGTATTTAAATAAAAACAGAAATAGTTTCATGTGTGAGTTTTCATGATCGATGAATAATAAATAGAAGGGTTGAATTTTAATATGCTAAAGAGTTTAACTTTTTTCAGGGTTACGTTTCATGGAAACACGAGGATGACAAAGTGATATGTTTTGAGCGAGCTAGACTCATTTTTGTTTTCAACTTCCATTCAACAAAGTCTTTTGCACATTATCCAGTTGGGGTAAAAGACGCAGGAACTTATAAGGTTGTTTTAAATAGCGATGATCCTGAGTTTGCAGGGGAAAATCGAATTGACACTAGTGTTCCTCATTTCTCATTGGAAGATCCATTTGCAGATCGACCTCATCGTATCCTCATTTATGTTCCATGTCGAACTGTCCTAGTTTTCGCACGTGGTAATTTTTAAATTTATCTTTCAAAATATTAATAATTTACATTTTTTTATAAAATATATTGTTTTTGTTCAAAATTATAAGAAAACATATGAACTATAAGAAACCAATTTTCTTTTGCAGATATATAAATACGCTTATTAAATGAAAAAAAACCAAAAGGCTGAGAATCGAGATTATATATTTTTGTAGATTATATATATTTGTATATACATCAAATATATACATATACCTGGATTCGCCCAACAGATATTAGTCTTTCACAGAAAGAATGATGTTTTTTTGTTCAAATAAAACTTTCTCATAATAACAATGATCTAATTTTTCATTAATTCTCTACGAAATTTTTAACTAATTGTTTTAAGTAGGCAGTAAACTTGGACTCGGTGTATTAAGTTCTTCTTCGTTGATATCATAATCCCTCATTTTGTCTTTTAAAATCCACCAAGTGTCTAGGAAGCCGACATCAATAATTCTTTCGTAAAATGTGACGTATCTTGGTTTGAGGTAAGGACAAACAGCTTTATAAAGTGCGAGACCTTCTTTGTAATTGTCCAGCCAAATAAAAGAGATGACTCCTAAGTTTAAGCGACGTATTATGCCTTCGGTATAGCAGTCGTTCAACATCTGTATATGTGCAGTTGATTTGGGATTCCGAATTTGTTCTCCGATGAGAATTATTTCTGAACAACTGTTGAGTACATCTTGGCGAAAACAATTTTCGTCTGGATTGTGCTTTGCCAAATATACACCGGATCCTAACACTGAAATTATTATTTAATTAGTTTTATTTTTTGTTTAATATTTAGAACGTTTGTTAAAAGTAATTTGAGAAATCCTGTATTTATAATAATTAAGACAAAAAATTATTTGATATTAATATTAAATAATGTTGAATGATTATTTATAAAAAATCTATGAAAAATACTTACTTGAGACATAAAAACATGATTTAAAAGGTCTTTCTTTGAATTCCTTACAAACATCAACTGCAACGTCTTTATAATCCAAAAACAACTGTTTCCAAAACGAGCCTAAAGAAAATGAGAAAATAGGTATTATTTAAATACAAATTTTGTGTAACACTGTTTACGAATAAACTTTTTCATTCAAAATTGCGAGAAGAAATTAGTGGAAAATGCATTACAAATTTACCCCATTTCTCAATGAAGGTGCCTTTAAATTTTTCTGGCGTTTGAAAATTTTTGATCCTCTGGAATATTTCTCGCACTTTGTTAAGCCTGTCACTCTCAATTGGCCTGAATACATTTTGTAAAAGTCTGCTCCTTAATTTTAGAGCCATTTAATTAAATGAAAATCTCAATTTAACCTCAAAACGATGTTTCGGGGTTATGTTATTTTCATGGGTTCACATTGCAATCGATTAATCGAGAGTTTTTAAAACACGATTTATCGAAGCATGTTGTGTGAGTCTTAACCTCAGATTTTAGTATTTACCTTCTGTTTATATTGAATTATAAAAAAAAGTAAATGACAATGACTGCAAATATTACAAAATTACTTTTACGTTCACACAGACAATTATTAACGCCATTTGCTTACCTGTGTCGACCGTTAAATCATTCAAATTTTTTTCTCACAAATCATGTAAAATTTTTCTCCAGCGAAAAAGCTGACAAAAATATCATTACCGAGAAAAAATCAAGCACAATTCCTAATGATGAAAGGTTTCAAATTTTCCGCGACGAAGATTCAAAAATTGTTTTTGACGTTTCTGAAGAATTAGAAAGAATTAACCTTGAAGATTTACAAGACGAGGTGGAATACATAGACCCTTATGCAGGGCTCAATATGACTCGTAAGTTTTTATTTATTATTTATGTAAATCGTTTACGTATGTTTTTTTATTACTAAATATTAATATATAATTTTTTTTCTTTAATTCCTTAAATATTTTTTAATTATTTATTACAACAGAATGGAAAAATCTGTTTCATATATAACATACTTCATCTTATTTGCATTAAAAAACATAATTTTTATTCTACAAAATTTTTAAAATTTGGCAATTTCTGTGCATTGGACAGATTATATTATTCAATTTAATTCATACAATTATACATAAATTTATTTGAAGAATTATTTCGTATCGTTTATCAATTAATTAGAACTTATAAATATTGTCCACGAAATATTATTATAAACAGTGACGCGTCTTGCAATTTTGTTTAGATTTTATTTTCAAATTTGAGGACTAATCACAGGCCGTTGAATATCTAGCAATAAAACACTAATTTAATTTATCACAAATTTTGATTAAGAGATACATATAATTTGATAAATATTATAAATATATTTCACTACATATAAATAATGTAAAATAATTTTTAAAATTTGAAAATAATAGTTTTTATTCATTCAAATACATGGAAAATTTTTAATAATCATTAATTGAATTAGAAATAATTAAGAAAGTCTTTTTAATTGCGTAATTGTTCATCTAATTAAAAATCTTTTAATTTTATGAAAATGATTTATGTAAATAATGCAGCTCAATGAGAAGTCACATTTATGTAAATTTTATGTACATCATTTACAATTATACTGGCTAATCATTTTTTATCATTGCAGGAGGAAAAACAGGCGTTTTTGATATTGAAGATTTAGTCGAATTACTTAAAAAAGACAATGCTCGAAATATATTTGTTGTAACTGTACCAAAAGACTGGGTTTATGTTGATTATATAGTAATAGTAACTGCAAAATCAGTCAAACATATGCGAGCCTTAATGACTTTTGTCAGAAAAGCATACAAAATAAAAAGACATGAAACAGATCGAATACCAAAACCTGAAGGGAAAACGAGTGTGGAGTGGCAAGCTGTAGATTTAGGTATAATAATTCATCATTTTTAATTAAATGTTTTATTTTAACTACCGACTGGGTAACAAATTTAAAATTCTCTAATTTATCATATTTTCGATATAAATTTTTACTTAGATTAATTTTTAGGCATCATAAAGTAAAATAAACTTAATAGAAATATTTTAAATATATTCTTCATTAAAAAACGAAAAAATATCACCTATTATAAATTATTTTAATGCAAAAAACAATTGTCAATCGATATTAAAAATTGGAGTATGTTTGTTAACCAGTCGGTGCTTTGTGATAAAAAAATAAAATGGTACTTCTAGGGTTAATAAAATTATTACAAAAACTTAGATATTTTTTTACAGGAAACATTGCTCTGCATATTTTTACTCAGGAAACTAGGGAGAGGTTTGATTTAGAAACTTTGTGGGCTGTTGGCTCAAAATACGACGACCTGACGAATAAAGTGAATCAAATGGACATAGTAGAATCTTATAATTCATTTTTACAAGAATTTGAGCCTGCGGAAAGTTAAAATAAATTTTGTTGAAGAAATTGTGTTGTTATTGGTAAAATACCTCTATTATTTTTTTTTAAATTATGAATAAACAATTTATTACAATTTTATTACAATTATTTTAATAATTTATTTTGTTAATAACTTAACGAAAAAAACTTTTTCGAGTAAGTTTTTCTTATGTTTTTCTACATTTATAAAATTTTATTGTTTATCAGGTATAAAATTGTTTAAATTTAACGAAGATTTGAAAAAAGTATTATTTACTCATGAATATTGAATAAAAAGTTATTTTAACAGGCATCAGATTAGAATTACAAAAACGAAAGGCTTTAAAACTCGCGCGAGTTTTGCCCACTACGTCATCAATTTGCTCACCGCACGACGCCCCTTGACTGGTCGCGCTCAATTACGTTTCTTCTGTGAATCGTCCCTCACAAACCTTAGTACTCACTTAGTAGTGCTAGTAATGCAGTGTTACGCACTGTCAACCAGCTCATTTATCTCAACAGGCTTATCGACCAACTAAACAAGTTTTTCTTTCCGCACTGCAGTGTCAAAAAAACAGTATCACAAATGCTAATCACACCTGCGTCTAATATGCAGATAGCGTCAAGCAATGGTAAAACGAATTATTAGTTATCTTAAAATCAATGCAGATGCAATTTTGTGAAAAAAATATAAATGTATTAGAAATTACAATTTTCCTTTTAAAAATAAATTTAATTAAATGTAAAAAATATTAGCATTTCAAAAAGTAGTAGAAGTTTAAAATTTGAATTATTATAAATGTCAAGTTGCAATTATTTTTATTTTCCCTGTTTTTTTTATATGTATAATTTTATACTTCCTATTCTGTGCTTAACATATAAAATATTTTTTGTTTAAATAGTATTCACAGAAATAATTTGTTAAGAAATCAATTTAAATGTGATTAAAAAAGTTTAAAAAAGAGTTGTGCATAAAATAAAGTAAAATTTAAATACAACATGACTTGTTTGAGAATTACTTTTAGTCAAAGGTCTTAAAGACACAAGATTGCTTCAAATATTTTAAATAAGAAAGATAAGATTATTGAAATAGATATGAAGGTCATGAATTACCAACAATAACCACGGTTTTGTGGAACCCAATACTTTGCGTAGGATGATTATTTGACATTTGATATCACCTACTTTCTTAAATCTAATTCATGTAAACTTCAATTACATAGTTATAAATTTATTTCTTTTCAAACAAGATTTCAATTAAATGGCATATTATTGAATTAACACATTTTTGAACTCAAATTAATATGCAATATAAAAAAACAATTATATTATTACAAGTATAATAAATTATAATTTTAGTTATTTAATATATCCAAATATTGGTGCAAATTTCTTTTATGTAATTCTAATTGTTAATTACAAAGTTGAAGAATTAAACTTTATTAAGAATTTGTAATGAATATATTTTTTTCGCAGATAACAATAAATCAAACAAGATGCTAGGTCCATATTGAATCGTTTTGAAAAAAGCCAAAGATGTCGCACGACGTTCAACCGACGAAGTGTCCTCCAACCCAAACCAGGACAAATGCTCAAATTTTTGCCCGATTTTTGGCTCCAGCGCTGGTTGGCAGCGCAATATTTGTCGCGCAATTTTCCGCAGACCTTGTTGTTGCGGTGCAATATTTTCGAGAGCAAAACCCACTATGGGGAGCATGCACTTTGGTGCTGATATACGCACCAGCGCTGGCGTACTTTCTGCTGACGGTCTCACGACCCGATTGGTGGATGACCGACAGTGACAAGTCCGGCAGTGGAATCTTTGTCTGGTTCCTGATGCAGGTCTTCAGGCTCGTGGCTTTTCCATTTTTCGCGCTTTTTAGGTAACTAAAGTTTGTTGTACTTATTTTTTATATAAGATTTATAATTATTTTTACATAATTTTGTAATTGTTATTTGCAGATATGCAACTCAAATAGTATTATCGGTGGATGCTATGCTACTTTCTGGAGAAGAGAGAGAAAAGACTTTAAATGAAGCAGCGGCGCCTGCGGCAATTGAATTGTACTTTTTCCTGCAAGCTTGGTTTCAGGCCATTCCACAAGCCTTATTTCAATCGCATTTATTTTTTCGAGACAAAACTGTTTTACAAACAAGCCAGTCACGTAAGAAGATTATTATCTTTAAATGCCTGTTCTATTTTTGAAATTTTCTAACAATTGATGAAACCATAAAGTCCACTTTTAGATTGTTTCTGTAGAACAGATTGATTTGCAATAAATTAACAACAAATGCTATCTATTTTTATCTCATTGATTGTATCACTTTTTGTTTAATAACCAGTCTGTCTGTTATAATTAAAATAATAAACATGTTTGAGATATTAAAACGTATAAAATCAAGTTCTGAAAAAGTTATTAATTGAAATGCATTTTCTGAGTAAACAAACTTTTTGAATAATTTTAATATTTCTCAAGTTTATTTAACTAAGACAAAAGAAATCATAAATAAAAATAGATCTTTTTGTGATTTTTTTTGCAGAGTTGGTTCAAATATTTTGCGTACTACTGTCTATAATTGTGATAGCTAAAACTACCACTTCGTTCCAAAGATACGAAAGCCAACGTGTAGCTGGACGTAAACTACCATGGGCAATGTGGTATAAAAAGTACAATAATCAGGTACATTTCATTTAGATTTCAATCAAATTTACAATTCATTCAAAAATAATTATTTTATGTTATATATTTTGCAGGAAATGACAAATCTAGAAGAAAAGCAGCCTCTTCAGTCTGAAAATAGTACTAGCACAGTGGTTGCGAATCAGTCTACTGTTTTCATTCAGACTGAAAATAAAGAACCAGAGAACCGCGTTATTTTGGAGAAACCAAATCCTGCTACACCTCCACTTCCTCCAAAAAGTGCTCGCGTGATTCTGAAAAGACAGGACCCTGCCACCCCACCACTTCCACCAAAGAAGGCTCAGGCTATTCCTCCACCAATGCCATTAAGGTAAAGTACCAATACTGTTTTTTATTTTTTAAAGAGTTAATAATAAATTTGTCTTTTGCAGAAGAATTACTTCCATAACTCCACTGCCAGTACCAGATATGCCAGCCCCACCCAGACCCGATTCCTTGTTAACTGATCCTGAGTCAGAAGTGGTTCGTTATGCAAATTCCGACGCCGCCGATAAGCTGAACAGCTTGACCAACCAATCCTCATTACGATTGCCCAAACGAACAATGACCTCGCAAGGTCTCGACGAGGACGACACAATCGGAGCCCTCTTGGCCTTCTGCTGGTGGTTCCTCTTTGTTCTTGCTCGGATTCTCTCGATTGTCATATTTTTTGAATTCTTTCCGTATTATTTGACAGGAATTATAGGCATTCATTACGTGGTCATGATATCCTATCTGTTTTATCAGTCCAAGTACTTGGATATGACCAATATTTTTGTTAATCTTTGGCTTGGATTCATATACATTATTAGTGTCATTGAATATAGAATCAAATTCACGCACGCCGACACTTGGCTGCTTATGTACTACACTTTTGTTATCATACAAAACTTGGCCATGAGCATCACTTGGTACTTATTAGTAAATTACAGCTTCTGGTTGAACATCATTTTTTACGGCATCATCGTCACGATGATTTTGGACATCGTGACTACTGCCGTTTATTTTGCGATGTTGAAACCAAAGAAACGTAAAATCTACGTTACTTGAAGTGGAATTTTCAAGCGAATTGAAAACAATTGATATTTTTCTTAGCATTATTTTTTACAAAATTAATTAATAATTTTGTGTATTAGACACAAAAGTCATGTAACTGTTGTTCAACAGTTTTTGCCTTTCACGAAAACGAAAAATTAAGACTGCTGAGAATAATAGTAATTTTTTTGCAAACTAGATCAAAAAGCGGAATCTCTCAGTTTTTTTTGACATTTGGAGAGATGCTTTGTAATTTTTAATAAACGCGAAAAAAAAACGAAATTAAGAGATTTCCGTCTCAATTTTGCCATAAAGTATTTTTATTTTTAAAATACTAAATATCATAATGTAAGTTAGTAACTTATATAGGCACAATGATAGTCTAATTTTTGAGATAAAACAATGTTTACAAATTACATTTGTTTTTTTATAAGATTAATGTATATTATTTAATGTAATTAACAAATATTTTTTGTTTGACGTTTGCAAGTTACTAGTCTTATAAAGATATGTAAATTTTCAGTTGAACAAATTTAGAATCTTTTGTAATTAATTATTTGTTCTGATGTTTATATTATAATCAACTACTGGTTGAATTTCCTTTATGTAATTATCACAAAAATGAAATCTTCGATTTATATAATTTTAAGCTAAGACTGAGAAATCAGCTTGTTATTATATTATATATGTTTAAATATTTGTAATTAAACTTAACTTTCAATTAAATAAGCTCAATACAAAAATTTAAAATAATATAAATATTAAAACATTTTGAAAAATTGATAAGAAGTTTTAGAGTTAAATTGACTGATTGATAATAATTATAAGAGAACAAAATTATTTGAAAAATTTGAACAAATTTAATTGATAACTTTTATTACATTTCAATAAATTTAAGTCATATATTTTTAGTATTAATGTTTACTTTATGAAAAAATCATAATTATGTTGAT
>JABFPM010005412.1:0-11310 GCA_022817325.1 Idris sp. 1 HC-2018 | reverse complement strand
AATCTACTAAAAAAAACCTGGCGCGTCTCAATACTTTTTTCCTTTTTTTTTAAACAAAGGTTTTCTTGTAAACTTTTATGAAAATTTGAAACACTGGAAGATTAAAAGATTGGCCCAAATAGAAATCATATTTTGATTTGAGACTATAAAATATATCTTTATGTCGAGTTTCAGCTTAATCGGCGTATGACACTTCCATAGGTTTACTTGTAAATAATAGATACAAAAATGTTAAACAAAATATTAAATCTAATGAATTAATTTAATCTACTATCAAAAACAAATTTTTAGTTTCTATTCAGTTATCTAATGACTTTTAATTAAAAAGCCTTTTTTTATTATCATTATAAAATTTTCCAGTTAACAACTAATATTTTAAAATTAAGATTATTTTAATAATGAATTCAATCTCTGTTTCATTCATAATTAAATGCACATTGTTACGCAATTTTCAGCTCTAAAATAGTTGCCAAAATGCGGCATTATCCAGAATTTAAGTTAAAACACTCAACGCGACAAATTTAGCCAGACACTTGACAGCGCATGTTCTGTTTCAGATCAGACTCAAAGAGAAGATTGCCGCGAGTGCACCGCCACCAGTTCCTTAATCCAGGGTGACGGTCACCCGAATCTGTGATACTGCCCCGGTCAGCTTAGTTTTCGTTTTTACCTAATTTTCTACCCAATTCATCAACTTTTTTTCTTTCTTTTTTTCTCTTTTTGTGCAAAACAATATGTACAAGTCAATGTTGGTTTGCGGTGTCAGGGTGCTCCTGCCGAAAAAAATCAGACAAAACGACGTGAAGAAATTCCACAGCTGTCAGAGGGTAAGTTCTAAGTTTTTCATTTACGTACACGAAAATAAATCTTTCAACGCCAGGTTGACTGAAAAACAAGCCAAATTTACTCGTCGTCTGACGAGGAAGAAAATCAATAGTACGAGGTAGTCGAGTAAAGTTGAATGAAAATGTCAAACAGGGGAGGGGTGAAACTGATTCCAGAACACCTGAATATTCATGAATGAATATGAATCTTCCTTTAATTTAGTTATTTTCTTTTAAATGTTTTTAAGATTTATTTTTGTTACATACTTTAGAAAAATTAATTTATGAAATAATTTCGACAAATTAATTGTTTTTTCATTAGTTATGGAGAAGTCTTCCTTCAACCAATGAGGAATGGCTTTCAAAGTACATTGGAATGGAGTATGAAAGTATTACAAAACACGCCGTCCAGGTATTATTTAAAAGGTAATGAAAATTTTGTTTTAAATTGAATTAAACAAAGCAAATTTATAAACTCTCAAAAGAATTGTATTACTTACAAAAGAAAAATTGCATCTATTTTCATTGTATTTTTATAACGAATTACTAAATATCAACGAACTCTCAAAAAATGTAAAACTATTTTTTTTTGTAAAAATTGGTGAATATAAAATTAATTAAAAATAATTTTTTTAACAAATTTGTTGTAATAATGTATATATATTTGTAATTTTTAGACCTGATAATATGAGCAATATAAGAATTGAAACGTTGACAAATTAAAGAATAAAATTGTTAAACTATAACATTTTTGTTTCATTAATTGTCTGTAAGCGGTGAAATTAAATTCAAAAATTATTTTCTCATAATACGGTTTTTTTAAATTTTGTTGTGTTTTTTTCTTATTTTTTAATAATCTATTTGCATTATTTACAGAAATTACAGCAGTATTCACGATATCCATGACATGTAGTGAGTATGATGTTCTACAAAAGCTATAATTTGCTGTAGTAGATTCATCTACTGACAGAATCAAAATTGTAATTTGACTAAATATTAGGACTAAAATTACAATTTTGTGTTCTATGAATTATGTTTTTTTTTATATATTAATGATTAATTTGAATACACTTTTCATTGAAATTGGTGATAAAAGAATAAACAATCTTGAAATTAGTTTCAAATGTCAAAAAATAGTTAAAAATTAATTTTGTTGGCAATAAATATGTTAACAATCTTTAAATTTTTTCTAAACAGATTTTATTGGATACGATTGATTAAAATATATAAATTTAAATGAAAAATCATTAATAATTTATATTACCCTTACTGGTTAGAAGTTTTACTCTTCTTGAAAGTTAAATGCAATTTATAAAATATACATATTCTATTTTCAGTACCAAAGATCCAGACGAAGCTACAGATGCATATATAGATCATTTATTTGACACTTACAAGAGCAAAGATACCGGACTGTTGCCTATTGGCAAATTTTTGGCTGTAAGTATTACAGTTATTTTATTACAATATTTGATTGTTATTGTTAAAATATTTTATTTTATTAAAGCACTTAAAATGAGTTGAACTTAAAAAACTATATCTTTTTGCAGGATTTAAGAACCTCAGGCATCAAGAAAAACGATCCCAGATTGCAGGAAATGACCGACAATCTGAAACAAGAACACTTTAAATCTGGCGGTCATGAAGGAATATCCCCGGAAACTCAAAAATTAACCAAGGAAAAGTTTAAAAGGTAATTGTACAACTCATAAGTAACTATAAGATTTATCTGCACAAGTTTATTCCAAATTGTCATATCTGCTGTGGGACCTTTTTCAAAATGTCGTTGCTCAAAAATCATGTTTTCAAAAAGACTTGATTTAAATTAACTTTTATTCATTTTTATATATTTTTATTTTTTCATTTAAGTAATATATACTATTAAGATTTATTTGAAAAAATTAAAAAATGAATTGACTCAAATCTTTTTGAAAATTGGATTTTTTAGATGCGACAAATAGCCACCAGCAATATAATATTTATTATAATAAATGTGTTTATTTTGTGCAGAATAGTATCTCCGAACATAGATCTGATATCACAATCGTTCAAGAGTCAATTTGTGATTCCCGATTGGCCTGACTTCACAAAGCATATCGAAGATTTTTACTGGAAGTGCAAGTCAAACACCGAGGGTAAAGTTGCGTCTTACATACCGCAACTGGCGCGAGTCAGTCCGGACTACTGGGGTGTCTCTGTGTGCAGTGTTGACGGACAACAGTTCAGCATCGGCGACACCACAATTCCGTTCACTCTGCAGAGTTGCAGCAAACCTTTAACTTACGCAATTGCGCTCGAAGAACTTGGCCAGGACACTGTTCACCAGTACGTTGGTCACGAGCCATCTGGGAGAAATTTTAATGAACTGGTGTTGGATTACAACAGTATGTCATGTTTAAAATACAAATTATATTTGTATGACAAAATTGATTATTTAAAAATTTAAATAAAATAACATGAAAGAATAAAATAACTATTCCTTTTGAAGTAAAATAAAATTGAGGACTCGGATGGAATAACGAATTAATGCGCATTAGCTTGTTTTTCAATCCGAGTGATGTTTGGCTTCTATGATATGCCAAGAATATACCCTCAAAGTTTCAGAAATTTTCGAAATGATTTGAGAAAGTTATCTCATTTTAAATTTAAACGATTAATACCTCGGATGGAATAACAAATTAATTACAACTAGCTTCATAATGTTCTAATTCATTGTCACTAAGAAATTAATTGCTTTTTATGATATAAAGCACATATAGGAACTCTTGAAGTGTGAAAAAAAATTTGAGGGTCTAGTTTTTTTACGTCTTAGTATTTTTATAACACTCTAAACTTTAAAATTCAAATATCTCAAAATGTTAAATATAACTTAGTTTGTTATTCCATTTGAGTCCTCAATTAAAGGTGTCTTTTCGGTTTTAGAAAAGCCCCACAATCCAATGATAAACGCCGGCGCGATTCTTGTCTGCTCCCTGCTCAAGACCTTGGTGAAGCCAGAGCTGACATTGGCGGAGAAATTCGATTTTACGATGAATTACTTCAAGAGACTGGCCGGCAGTGAAAATCTGGGCTTCAATAATGCGGTCTTTTTATCCGAGAGAGAAGCGGCTGACAGAAATTATGCTCTGGGATTTTTCATGAGAGAGCACAAGTGTTACCCTGATAAGACCAATTTACGAGAAATAATGGACTTTTATTTTCAGGTATTTAATCTTGTGTATAAAATATGATGATTGTGAGTAAATTTTTCAAGTTGTTTTTAATACAATTCTTTTAAAGTGTTGCTCGATGGAAGCTAATTGCGATACGATGGCAGTGATGGCAGCGACACTGGCCAATGGCGGAATTTGTCCGCTCACAGAAGACAAAGTTTTGAAGCCTGAAAGTGTTCGCGATGTGCTGAGTCTTATGCACAGCTGTGGAATGTACGACTACAGCGGTCAATTTGCTTTTAAGGTAAATTTAATTTTAGTTTTGTACATTATTATATTTTATTCACAAATTTAATTCAATCTAATATTAATTATTACATTATAATTCTTTTAAATTTTACAGGTTGGAATACCAGCAAAATCTGGAGTCTCAGGAAGTTTACTTTTAGTAATACCAAATGTTATGGGTGTGTGCACGTGGTCTCCTCCGTTGGATCCTCTCGGCAATTCTTGCAGGGGCGTTCAATTTTGCCAAGAACTTGTCACGGAATTCAATTTTCACAGGTAAATTTATATTTGTTCAACAACAAAAAGTTTGCGTGAATGTTTAACTCTTTAACTTTTTTAAATTTGAATTTCAGATATGATAATTTGAAACATGCGACCAACAAAAAAGACCCACGAACGCACAAATACGAAACCAAAGATGTCAACATAGTCAAGCTTTTATTCAGCTCGTTAACTGGTGATATGAATGATTTAAAACGGTAATTAATGTTACTTAATAAAAAAAAATCAAATGTAAATTTTTATATTGTCAGCATAGATGAAATAAAACATATACTTACCATAATAAAATATATTTATTAATTAAATTGTATTTCTAAATTAGACGAAGGAACAGTGGAATGCACATGTCTTTAGCAGATTACAAAGGCCGTACAGCTCTACACATGGCAGCAACAGGAGGCCACTTGGAATGCGTACAATTTCTCATTGAGCAGTGTGGAGTTCCACATGACCCTAAAGACCGGTAATATATATATATTATATGTATATTATATATATAAACATAAAAACGTTGTTAGTTTAAAAAACTAGAAGTTTTATTTTGATATATTTTCAACTTCAGATGGGGAAACCGTCCGATCGACATAGCCCAAACAGCTGGACACGAGAATATTGTCAATTATTTAAATCAGTGCGCCATCAGCAAAGCCGAGGAAGAAAACAGCATGAAGGAAAACAACAACATCGAGGTAAAAGTGCCGGAAATTGGTCCCTCAGATCATCCACCACTACCTTAAGAATAATAAAAGACAGTCAGAAATGGACGGCTTTGGAACCGACATTTTTGCAGTATTAAATATTAGTCAATGTTGAAAAGTCAATGTTTATGAGCTACTTGTTCGATCAAGTAATCTTCAACTATGTTCTCGTAGTTATTCGCGTTCGTTTAATAGAACTCAGCTTTGTTAATGATTAAAAAAAGACTTGGTTGTAAAACTGAATAAGATCACCAGGTGATCTCATTCTGCCGAATTTTATCATGTGAATTGCAACGCAAATTAGAATGCTTGTTAAAATCCAGGTCTAAATTATAAAATAATTGTTGTATAGATAAAGCTGTTGAATGTTTCTCATTCTAATGAAAACTTCCCCTTCGAGTCAATCTGGTGAGAAAATTTCGATGATTATCGTCGGGGCAATTTAATAATTCCCCGACAGTCGAAATCATTTCTGCCGATAGGAAATATTGTGATTTACAAAAAAAAAAAAAAAATATCACGCAATAAGACAAAAAAAAAGAAAACAATTTATATTTATTTTTTCATGTTCAGATTCTTTTTTGTTGAAAAGAAAACTTATTAGTGTTCCATCATTAATTCTTATTAGAAATTAAAGAAAGCCTAATGATTTTATTAAATGAGCCTAAACAAACTTACTCACTTTGATAGCAATATTTTTTCTAGGGAAATAAATATATATATTTTAAAGTCTGATAATTTCAATTTCTTCGTTTTTTTAGGGGACTTTTGAGATGGATATTTGATATACATACTTCGGACAATAATTTTGATTTTTCTAATGAAACGTCAAATCCGTTTTAAATACGTAATCATCGGTTGTGAAATATGTTGTTTGCATGTATAGGTGAACAAATTCTTTGTGTATGATATTAAAAGTACAAATCGCAAAGTATTATAACTTGATTATAAAAATCGATATCACGATTGATGTTTACCAAATATAAATACACTGACCGGCAAAAGTTTTCAAACACCTACTTTGGGATCATTTGTTAACATATTTGTCAATGTCTTTGGCAAATATGATTGGAATTGTCTAAAATATTTGACAATGGTTAGAGGTGCGGGGGTTGCAAAAACTTTAAATTACGTGTTATTTTCCGAAAGATATACATTTCCACTGTAAACTATTAAATTTTTAGACATTTCAATCAAACTTGCCAAAGATATTGACATATATGTTAATAAATGATCTGAAAGTAGGTGTCCGAAAACTTTCGCTGGGTAATGTATATTTAAAACTAATTGAATGTATCTAACGGTTCAGTGGATTGCTTTTTTCCACATAATTTTAGTTTTATTTGTAAATTAATTTTCAAACTATTAATTTTACATCGATTAGTAAGATTAACTATAATTTATTTCTATTAATCATTGTAAATAGATTTTAGACTGACATTTTCATAAGCGTTCAGAATTTTTGAGAATTTTACATTTTAAATCTGTGCTTTCAAAAATCAGTTTATATTTTTATTAGTATTATAAAAACTAAACATAGTTAAAACAATACCACCTTTTTGACATATGACAGAATATTGAACCATGCAATATAGTTACAATTATTTATAAATAAATACATTATATATATATATATATATATAATCGACTATTAAATGATTCTAAATTTGATTTATTTTTCTTCTCGTTTTTAGTAAAGGATGTAATAAAGGAAAAATATATATATAGTTTAAACTAGTTCCTTTTATTCTTGTATTCAAATTAGTTTAATGTACAAATTGTGTTGTAAATAAAATGATAATTTAGGATCATTTTGCAGAAGACTTGAGTTACATAGATTATTTTAATTTTGATGACTACGTGTGCCTTAAGTGTGACAATAAATCTCTAATTCGATAACGGGTTGGTTCAGGATTAAGACTAAGCAAGTCAATCAAATCAATAAAATAATTTTGTTATGCCAAATGTAAAGTCTAAAATCCTTTTTACATCTTTAGACACCTCCCGCATTCGATTTTAATTAGAACTTTATTTGTTTCATCATTAACGTATTTAGTTTAATTAATTGAGACTGAGACTGTTATCATTCAGTGAAATCTCCCGTAAGTTGAAGCCCCATTTCGCCAATACTGAATTTTAAACTCGTGGGAGCTTTTACTGTACATACATTTCCGTATATCTTTGATGATTATTGTATTTACTGAAATATTAAAAAAAGGCATTGTAAGTCTTGTAAGATTTAAATAAAAATATTCTGTGTTGAAATTGAAGGCTATTTTTATTTCACGAAAAACAAGAAAGCAAATTGTTCTTTTTTCTACCTGAATCAATTTTTTTTCTTTCTTCAATTTTTGTGATCTCAAAGAAAATAAAACGAGATTGAATGTTTTACTAATTATAGTTATTGTAATAAATTTCTTGGAAGCATTTGTTCGACCGCAATTTCAGTCTACCAAGAAAGAAGACAAAGATAGTAATCAAATGGGAATTGGAAAAAAGGAGACAAAAGAGTGCAAAGAAGCAACAGGAAAAGAAGTCAGCAGTCGAAGACGACGGGAAAGAGGGGGAATATATTGAACTAAGACGATGACAGTTCTGAAGGCAGAATACAGTCCGGTCCAAAGTGACTCTGATTTTTGATCCTCGCATTTCTGCTCTTTCTTTCAACAATTATTTGTTTTAAGTTGCACCCATAATGTTTAGTAAAAGTTGTTTGATAATTTTCTTTCTTAAAATAGTGGTTTGCAGACATCACAGGTAAATTTTCCTCATAATTATGGGTAACTTGTTATTTTCGGTTTATAAAATTGACCAATTAAAAAGTTTAACTTTGATTGAACAATTTAATTTGTATGAGAAATAAAAGACAAATTGATTTGCTGAAAATAATAATTATTTATAGAGACAGTAGTTATTTGAATCACGTCGAGAGAGTGCACGAGTTCCCCTGTTCTGAGCCGCAGTTGCGTGCAGTTGCGATAAGAGATCTGCTGGAGATTGGTCCCAGTCCAGACGAGATGTTTTATCCACCGTCAACAGTTTTAGCAAGATGTTCAGACTCTGGTTGCTGCCAGGAGGCAAACCAAGTGTGCGCCCCACTTGAAGTCAAAAACGTCAGCCTTGTTTTTATGGTAAAACATCGAATTGATCAACAAAGAGATAGACATCACGAAATCATTCAGGCAGTGAATCATATCAAATGTACATGCATTGACAGTAACATATGAAAAATATTAATTGAATGTAAAAAGAATATAAACTACTTTGTAATAGAATAAAATTCATATTAAAATATTTAAATTTAAAAAGTCTCTTTTATTCTGTAATAAAAAACAGATTTAGTTATTAATATATTTACAAAATAATTAACTTATTTTCTCTTTCCCTTCTTCTTTCCTTTTTCTTTCTTCATTTTATTTTTTCTCATTTTTTCAACTTTCGACTTGTGTCTGTTCTTCTGTTTCTCTATACGTGTTTTTCTTTTGAAAACTGCACTTGTGCTGAGTTCTTTCATCGCAGCCATTTTGAGAGCTTTTTTAAGTTCCTTTTTAGATCCAGGAGCTTGATTCACCAAGCTCTCAGCTTCAGGCACTTGTCCTTTTCTGTTTTTTTTCTTTTTCGGTTTCACTTCGAATCCGGACAATTCACTCTCGGTGTCGGTGTCTGGCATTTGTTCGTTTGGTTCTTCAGTTTCGGAGTCTTCGTAGCGCATTTTGTTTTCTCCTATATGATTGGGGTCTAATTTTGAAACGTCGAGTTCGAGGATACTCACTTTGTGATTTTCTGTTTCAAATTCGTCTTTATTCAAAAATTCTTCCATCTCTATTTGGGGCCTTTTGTACAGCATTGCTCGATATCTCTCGCGTGCCTGTAAATATAATTTTTATTGAAAATAATTTATTTTTATGTTTAGTTTTAATAAATGGTTTTTTTCTTGAAAATTATTTTACGCCATATAAAAATTAACTACTTTATAATTATTATATGACCTAAAAGAATTTTCAAAATTTAGAGGGTTTTGCAGTTTTGATATACTTGCCTTTAATATCTCTTTTAAACACATTTTTGTTAAATAAAATTAAAAAAGTTATATTTTCAAAAACTACATAATATATTAAGGTTAAAAATAAAATTAACACGAATTTAAAAAATACTTACTTCTTGTTTCAATCTCTTTTTTTCTGACTTTAGTTCTTCTTCTAGTTTCTGTTTTGCCTTTTCTTTTCGTTCGAGTTTTCTTTTGTGAAAACCAGATAAAAATTCTCTGAAACAAAATTATAATGTTAATTTATGAAGTTACAATAATTAGCACTGAATTTAATAAATTAAAAACAAAAAAATTGAGGTTATGAAAACATAAATATTAAACAGATCTTTACTTTCGTTGTTCTTCATCAAAAGTTATTGTTGTCTTTCGTTTTTTATGATTTTTAAAATTCACCCTTCTGATAAATCGTCTTTCATCTTTTTCCCCAAACATTTTGATTTTAAACTTTTTAACACGTGAACTTGTTTTTTACTGGAATAAATTTTCATGCTCTGAAACCACTATAACATAAACATAACCTATAAATATAACTTTGGCAAATTATAGAGGGCGTTGAACTGTAAAATCGTAATTTATTATTTTTTTAAAACTTAAAAAAACGAATAAAAAATTAAATACAAAGATTCAATCAAAAAAACGAAAACTAAACCAATATTATTCAATTTGTATATTGTTTGCTAATACTTTTTTTGTTTTTTAGAAAATTGTTTTAATTTTAATTTATGTTGTTTTTCAGTAAGTTAAAAATTATTTTTTTGTTTATTAAAAAAACCTCTGAGACTCTCAATTTAAAAAACAGGAATACCAAAAGCACAAGCAAAAAGAATTTTTTTATGGTTGGCAGTAAACAACTTTGGTTGATAATAGTAGTAGTGTAGTCGAGAGATGTTTTGTGTGTGATTTTGATGTGATATAAATATTAATTAGTTTAACAATTTTTAGTTGTCTATACGACAATCAGGTCGCAATTAATAAATCCTGTTTTGATTACAATTGTGATAATTACAGGTAAATTTAAAAATCAAACTATGCGTTACAAAAAGACAACCTCAAAAGTAATTGTATCTGAATTAAAATTTCTATTTAAAGTATAAAAAATAATTGTTGCGATAGTAATTAATATTAACAATAAAAACAAAAAATATTCACCAAATCCTGGTATAAAAGATTGCATAATTGTAGCAACTCTTCAAAAATAAAAAAATTGTCATTTCACTTATCCACACAAAAATGTAAACATTAAAAAAAAGAAAGACAAAATTTTAGATTTTAAAAAAGGTCATCAAAAATCAATTGCAAAATTTGTAAAGCGAATTTTTTGTTTATTAAATATTTAATCTTCTTTGTAAATTCGAAAGTGACTCATCAAAATTGAATTTCACAAAGCCGAGAAAAAAATTGTAAATCTAATTGTCCCAAGTTTAATTTTTGAACAACATTATCGATTAATAATTATTAGGCTAATTATTTCAAAAATTAATGATTCATTTTAATTTTGATTAATTTTATTTCAGAGGATATCAAAAGGACTGTTTAAGATATAAACAACTCTTCTAAGGCGATTATTAAATGAAAAAATTTGTATCTTACGATTTTAAATAATATAATTTGCAGTTTAAAAAAGTTATTCGAGGGAAACAAAAAGGTTAACAAACATGAGTGTCAGCGTGAGATTACCGAATGGTCATTTGCAAAGTGTTAAAATTAATGCCAACACTATTATTATTCAGGTAAACATTATAATTATTCACAAAATTAATAAAACCAATTGTTAGGGTTCATATCAATAAAAGTAATACTTTTACAGATTCTCGATGAAATTTGTGAAAAACGAGAAATCGATCCTGAAGAATATGATTTGACGTAAGTTCTTTAAACACTAAACGGGTTAAGATAGCCATTCCGATGTTTTTCGAATTTTAAACTTATGCTGTGCTTTTAAATTGATGAAAAATTTTTGTTAAAATTTAGTTTCCACAACAAAGTCTTGGATCCAAGTTCAACGTTTCGTTTTTCCG
>JABFPM010005411.1:0-11310 GCA_022817325.1 Idris sp. 1 HC-2018 | reverse complement strand
ATATGCGAATGATATTAAACGAGTAACGTTAACAAGTGCATTTTCAGTACATACAGATGTTGATGCAGTATCCTCTGGCTAGCTATCGGAGCCAATTTTGACGACATCCCGCTAGATGGCTCACAATTGAAATAACTCACAGCAAGATTGCCACCAGAAAACTATAAATGAAGTTTTGGTTTTTGATTTGTTGCGATGTATTCGCTATTTTCTTACTTTGTGAAGAACATTTTTATAATTGCAATTATTTTACAACTAGTTTTTGTTATCTGTGTCCTTATGTCTATTCAAATAGAACATTTATTTTTAAAGTTACCATTTTAATGTAACTAGATTTGTTTTATTTATTATAGTTTATTCAAATACAATCAAATTTAATGAAATCTTTTACAACCAAAACACTGTTAGAATATTATTTGAACATTTATTTTTTAAACTTTTTTAAAAATATATGATATTATTGGTTATAAATGATATTGAATTTGTATTCGCTGCCAATACCATATCGGTAATAAAACATAATATTTCAGCAGTGATAGTGGCCAGTACTATACCAGTAGTTAAAACTAATGTTGAATTAATACGCACTCTAGTAGTTGCAGATTTCCTAAATTTTGAAAGCAAGAATAAAGAATATTGTTTTGAAACTGGAAGCTAATACTGGACGAACGTTCGGCTCTGATACTCAAACGAAATTCTGAGTAAATGTTGAAGCGGTAATGATTCACGCGTGATTTAAACGCATTGATATACACTGTCGATTTTAACCCGTTTAAGAGACTGTCTCAACGTTAAAAACTGACACCAAAACAATATAAAACGGTGTGACATTTTCTTGCTGAAATAACGCTGGCGGAAAAAGTGGGCCAGCAATTTTTGGTCGGTCGAAACAGTACTGTTTCGTTTTGTCTTTTTCCAAATGGGCATGTTTTTTTTAAAACATTCAAAACTGTTTAAAATTATTTCACATCTTTTCTAGGAAAATTTGCTCTGTACCAAATTTGATCTTCAAATTACTCAGTAGAAATCTCTCTTTTTTAAAGTGAAACGTTGTTTAATGCTTAAATTCAAAATAAATTTAATCTTTGTCGAATGCATGAAACGGTAATTAGCCGAGCGCACTTATCTCAGGCACAGTAACCTGTTACCTTATCATTAACATTCTTCCGGTTTGTATGATTTCTAAGCCGTGGGGCATAGACTGAACATTAGGTTGGATTGCTCATAGTGCGCTGGAACAGTTAGTTAGATCTGGGATTTGCATACGCTAACGAGTTTGCCGTGGTTTTGGCAATGCTTCGCACGCAGTCGTCGTATTCTATACACAAGCAATTTCTCGCGTTTCCTTCCAAGCAGCCACCATTATTTATATAGATATTACACACACCATCCAAAAAGATCCATAATTTTGCTTCTTGATTGATGAAATTGCAACGTTAAAAACGTGACAAAAATTGTGATGAACGGCGCCTGTCTGCTTTTTGATTATAACCTGAGCATAAATCTGCATAATTTTCCGCAAGCTCAGTCACAGAGTGTTTTGCACTTACTATCGTTTTGACGGCACAGGTACATGTGTTGTGTTTCAAATTAAAAAATTTGTATAGTGTTAAAAGCCCCGGAAACATTTTCAATTAGACCCTCAAGTTTTGGCACTTTATTTAATTAGAGACGAAAGAAGAAAAAAGCTTAATTGAAATAACAAAGCTGATCAAACGTAACTTTTGTGTGTCGTTTTTTTTTTCTTTCTTTCTTTCTTTCTTTCTTTTCTTTCCTTTCCATAAACAAATAGACAAAGGCATAAAAAAAGGGTGTCCTTAATTTTATATTATAAACTTGAAACATGATAAAAATGTTAAATCAATTTAAAATACGGGATCCACAAGTTTTGGTAAAAAACAATTTAAACGTATTAATAAATTTAGGTAAATTACAAAATAGATTTGAGTTTGAAAGATTTTATTGTGAATTAGTTTTTAAATGTTCAAATTCTATTAATTGGTAGTTGAAATAATATATAACTGTAAGAAAAGCATCTAAAATGCATGTATTATGTAATATGAGTGAATAAAATATGTAGCAAAACTAATTGCAGTTACTTGTGATTGTAATTAATTATAATAATATATAATAATGATGATTTTAATCAAGATTGATTAAAATTGTAGTAAAATATTGTATTTTCAAGAACAATTAAATTTATTCTTGGATTATTATTGATAAATAACAATCAGTAAATCATTTCATATGTAATTTAATTGTGCTGAAATACGAGAGGAATTGAAATTTTTTGTTAATCATTAAATTCTGTGAAGGATAATAGGGGCATTTCTTGCAATATTAAAATATTATTTTTCATTTTTACAATTTGCAAAATTAAAAATGATTTAATATGTACAATAAAAACTTTCAAATTCATATCCATTTCTTATATCTATTTTTGTTAATTTATCCAAATTTATCAGTACGTTTAAATTATTTTTTACCATAACTTGTCGAGTGAGACTTTGAAATACATTTAATTATGATAAAAAAGCTTGTTTATAAATCGCTATGTTCAGTATTGCGTAATTAAAAATTGACAATATTAATTAAAAGACGAGCGTGGCCAACATTATTTACCGGCGCAAGCCGGCGACGAGCATTAATGAACGATCGGAAATGAAGTGTAACTTTGGTAAGCCGATAATGGCACAGAGCTGAAGTGAAGAGACGATTGTAACGACAAAAATAATCGATACTGTGTGCATCTACACCTGTTTGTTGTCTCCTTTTTTTACTGTAACCCTTTAGTAAAACTAAACGCTTTTTTTGTTACAAAAATTTTGATTAAAATTAAAAAAAATTCACGGAGAATTTTATACTTGACAAATTGAAAATTGTTTTACTTAAAAAATAAAAAATTGTTTTCCTTAATTAGCTAAAGAAATGTCTTAACAATTATTTTACAGAAAAACTTGAAAATTTTCTTACTTAAAATATGAGAAATTGTATTATTTGAACAAATCTTTGATTAAAAAAGAAATTGACATGAAAAATAAACTTTAATAAACTATAATTGTGGTTCTTGAAGAATAATAAAGAAAACTCTTTTTTGTCCCTCTCTTTTTCATTTTGACTTAACTATTTTATTACATCGTCTTGGATTTCAGTTTAATGCATTTCTTTTTTCAACTTGTAAAGCAACGTTCAATTTCGATCTGCTGTAGTTGACATCAATGGGATATTCATTAAGGTTCTTCATTAGTGTTCAATGAGCTGAACTTTGCTAACACCGTATAACTAGAGGCTTTTGTTTCGAAAACTTTCCATCGCATTTCAACTGAATTTAATGAAAGTTGCGACGCAAAATTTACGTTTTAACGCTGCTCATATGCGGTTCCTTAATCATATACAGAATAGTTGCGATTATTTGCATGATATTTGAATGAATTTTCATAATGTAATTATTATTGATTTGCCACTATGATGATTGTATAATGATCTCCAAATAATAGTCTGAAAATGACAGCCAATTTGCAAATCAAGCTTCGATTTTGTTTCTCACAATATTTATTATTCCCGAATTTATATTATTTTGAAAGATAAACAATTATCACACAAATAATTTGCTTGCAATTTTTGATTAAATTTTTACTATTAAATTAATAAACTCGGCAGAGGATAGCGAAAAATTTTTCTTTAAAAATTTTCTTCAGTAAATAATACATTTAATTATTACAATAACTTTTTTTTGTTTAATTATTTTGTTAATGTTTTAAATGTTCATTCAAAGTAAGCAAGGACATCTGACTTGACTTTGCCAAATAAATTGATTTAATGTCCAACTAATGTTGTTGATTTTTCGAACGAAAGTTGTAGGACCTACACTATAAATGTATACTTTGTAAACTGCTGGTACGTTAACGATTTATCTTGCATAAGCAGTTCAAACTTGTAAAAAATAATATCATTCTGACAATAAATAATGACTGCCATAAAATATAATGCTGTTAAATTTTTAAGTGAAAAAAAAATCGTTATTTCTGTGTCATCGAAAAAAGGATAAATATGAAATGGCCACATTGCTCTGATGTTGCGGTGTTATTTTTGGGACTGCATAATGAAAACGTAAAATGTTGCTGTTAACAGAGATCTCACCGCAGCTGGTCTACAAATTCATCGAACAAACAATGCAGCCCGGTCCATCGGTTTCCCTGAAATGCAGCGCATCGGGTAATCCAACGCCGCAAATTTCCTGGCTGTTGGATGGATTTCCGCTTCCGCAAAACGACAGGCTCCTCATCGGCCAGTACGTAACCGTGTACGGCGATGTAATCTCGCATGTCAACATTTCGATAGTCAAGCCTGAAGATGGCGGCGAATACGAGTGCACTGCCAGCAGCAAGGCTGGCAAGTCCTCACACTCGGCTCGGCTCAATATATACGGTCAGAATTGACACAGTTATACCTCCTATACATCCATATATCAAAACAGAAAAAAACTATCTTTTATTTAAATAATTTACAAACAAACAAAAACAAGAATATTATTTGAAATTATTTTTAATTTAGGAAACCCTAAAGTTGAACATTAAGTATCTATTAAAATGGCTGAACTGTTTAGAACAAAGTTTTATTGATAATACATTTTCACAACATGTCTGCAAAATTTGAAGCCAAAATATGTAAAGCTGTAATAGTTGATACGTTTATTGTAAACATATCGTATTTGTATTATCGAATTCAAAATCATAACAAAAAAATTTGTATTGAGCTTTTTGAACTATTTAATTACATTGTAAGTAAAATAAGATCACCAATTCAATTATTTGGATAAATTAGAATAGATGATTAATTGATTTGTTAGTTTTTTGAAATTAATGTAATTGTACGGAAAAAAAGTTACATTTTTTTTCTCAAAAGGCAGTTCACTATTTGTTATTCAAAATTTATCATGTATCAAAATATCCTAAAATATTAAGCAAATTCAATCATTTTAAAAGATAATTGATTTTGGTCTTTAGGATTCTCTTAAATATGAAGTTCACTATTTAAAGTTAAACTTAAGAGTACAAAAATAGACACAAGTGAAATAATTGTAACACGAAAAAGCAAAGTTTAATTTAAAAATGATATAATTTGATTATTATATATTAACATTTTTACTGAAGTTGTTATTCAAAAATGTAGTTAAAATCTTGTTTATTTCGCAATGTATAGTACAAAATTGAAATATTAACAATTGTTAGGATAAAATTAAAATTGTCTAATATGTCGTAACACCAAAAATAATATTCATTGAGTTGAATGAATTTAGATGTACATTTAATGTATGCTTTTTACATGTATATGTAAACAAACATTGTGAATTTTAACATCTTTTTGATTTGACGATTAAAAAAAGTACGGTCGATGATCAAAAATTAACATTAAAGTATGTCTTCGAAGTTTTCATCAAAAGATAATTTTCACCAAAATCATTAAGTGATTAATAACGAAAAAAGTTATTAATAATTCAATAACAAAATTTATTTGTAAATAAAAAATGATTTTTCAAAGTCAGTTGTTTGAAAAATATAACAAAAATACGAGTTTCGTAATTTTATCCTTACTTCAAATTAAAATAATACTTATAAATTCAAAATTAAAGAAGCAAAACTATTACACTAATCCAATAAATGTCTACAATAAAGAAATATAAGAAATTTTTAACTAATATTGAAAATCATAATGTTTTCAACATTATGAATAAAATATCAAAAAACAAAATTCTACAATTTTTGCAATTTTATCCTAATTTGTTAATCATAATTTACAAAGTAAGTAAAGCTATTTTTGTTACCGAAAATTGATTAGTACATTTTGTTTCATAAACTAAACAAAAACTTGAACAGCTCTTCCAGCTAAAACTCAAATAAAATTTTGTGATATTCAACACTCATTATACTTGTAAAATCTTGTTAATTGAATGTTTCTGTTAGTTAATTTTTGATTAACATTAAGCCAACAAACTGTCCATCAAACTTTGAGTTCAAAGTTCCTGATTGAACAAGACGACTTTTAAGCTGATTGTCTGACCTGCTAATTCTATAGGTCTACCCTACGTGAGACCAATGCCGCCGGTCACAGCCGTCGCAGATAAGGAGCTGCGAATAAAATGTCCAATCGCCGGTTATCCCATTGACTCTGTGATTTGGGAAAAAGGCACGTAATCTTATTTAACTACACTAGAAATCTTATTTAACAAAAATAGCCTATGAATTTTGCTGTTGATTATCCATTACTGATCTCAATTAAAATCTTTCTCATGTTCATGAATTAAATTAACTTATCGTTTTCCAATAATTTATTACTTTCCAATCAATTAATGATTTTGAATGCATAACATGATTGTAACAAAAACCGTTTCAATTGACCTAATTACGATTGCAGCGAGTAAGTTCTGATATTAGTAAATATACACAAATTTAGTACTAGTGCTGCAAAATTTTTCGTTCCATTAAAATTCAGCTAGTGGAGAATATTTTTTTGATGATGATAGATGGCTCTAAGCTGCCCACCAATATGAGGCAACGAGTGGCTAATGGAACGTTATACATCGAAACAGTGCAACGTAATGCTGATAATGGCACTTATACATGTACGGCTCGAAACAAGCATAACTTCACGTCTCATCGAGCCGTCGAGGTCAACGTTTTGGGTAAGCTTCAAGATCCACATTTTACGCTCCTTTTTTTATCAAACAAAAATTATCTTACAAGAAATCTAAGCTACTGACGTTAAGACAATTTCTTTATTAACAAAAGTAAGCTCTAATTTTTCGCGTTTAAATTGTTTTTCATCTCTTTCAACATAAATTATACTTTACTTTTTTTTGCGAAAGTAATGGGAAACAAATTTGTCCATTGTAAAAATTGATCAATTCTTGCCAGCCATTCTTTTCCGTGAATCCATTTAAATTAGCGTCTTATAAAGTCGTTATTACAACATAAATCAACGTCAGTGGCTTGCTTCTTGCAGTTGCGCCCAGCTACCATTTACTTTTCTGTAACGATCATCTGAACGAAAAAAAAAGGAAACGCGCATTTTTCACGTTAACTTCTTAACAAGCAGTCTTTAAGACGGGTGGAGTTGAGATCTAGAAATTGTATACTAAATCATACTCTGCGTGTGTGCGTGTGTGTGTGTACACTCCATTTAGTTTGGACTAACTCCAATCTGTTTACATAAATACAAATTATTGATCCGAGGCCGCAGCAATATTACGCTGTAATTAACTGGTAATCTCGAAATAGCCAAAATCAAGATGGCTACCAGTTTACGTAATTAAAAGAAAGAAAACAAATTTAAAGATAACTTGTTCCTTTTTTAACAGATGATCTAGTTAAATCATTTTACTTTGCAAAAGAAATGTCTTTAAAAAGTTGCAGCAAACACAAACTTTTGGGTCATTTTACAATTCTCAGGCAGGTTTCTAAAAGTTTTTAAGTCATTGAAAAAAAACGAACCAAAAATTTTTTTTTTTTTTTTTTTTTTTTTTTCTTGCACACTATTAGTAAGGTTTATCTTGGGTACCAAGTTCTCATTTCAGATAACTGACTCATTTTCTTGTAATCAAAAAACCAACTTGGACAATTATGTTATATCAAAATTACATTTCAAAATTGTTTTTTTACTATCCCACAAAATGATTATAAAAAAAATTGTAAACAATAAAAAGTTAACTTTTCGTATAAATCAATTATTGCGGTAAAAAAATTGATTTAACAAAATATCTCGACCTATTTTTGCCGGAAATTGTATAAAAGTTTTGCTGAATAAGCATCTTTTTATCGAATCGCAAAACAGATTCTTGGCAGTATTTAACATATTTCAACCAAGTTGGTTAATGGGAAAACAATGGTTCAACAGTGTACAGATATTTTGCGCGCACAGAGCACCGCATTCATGCTACATTGCTCAAGCAACTAACCTGCACGCGCTAGCCTTCTGCTCTGTACACGGACCGACTTTATTTTTTGAAAAATTGATTGCACTGCTATTAAAAATCGAAAAAAACCTCACAAGTAGAGCCATAAATTTGTCGCATTTACTGCTAACAAAACACACACCTACAATACATTTATGCAATGAAGTTGTTGCAGCGGAAAATTGCTTTTATAATATTAAGGCAAAATTCCAGATAATGCTGTTATAAAATAAATTTGCTTTGTAATGAAGTTTTTAGTTATTTGTTGCAAATTTATTATAAACTGCGCGAATCAGTTTAATTATCAACATATTTATTATTTGATATCAGCTTAATTTCATTCAACATTTTGCTGTTAAACAAAATTTAACTCATACAACAAAACTTAAATTGTAAAATTTGCTAAATGCAACAAATTTGTTGAAATTGAAAAAACAAAGGAGACAAACAGCACGACGTGAATTTTGATTTGAAAAGTTGTGTCACCGTAGCAGTGGTAATCGATTTTCTAATATTCAGCCGGTGTACCTAGATATAACATCCATGTATATAATCTCCGTGTGTCTACCTCAGTGCGTATCCATGTAAATGAAAATCTACACGAGCGCATGAATATATTTTGCTCACAAGAAAAGAGACAAACTGAACAAAAAGACGGTTCTCTTTTTCTGTCACAATAATTGATGATCAAGATACACTTAATAATACAAAAATTAGTAATGATCAATAATTATTGGGCAAAAAATGTTGTTTTTTTTTCGTTTCTTTTTCTACTTCAACGATGTGCTTTCAGTCAGCCAACCTGATGAGCTCCAAATCTTGGAGTTTGTTTGCAATTAACGAGCTGTACATACTGCCAAATACTTGTGACAAGCGTTCACAAAACTAACGAGATTTTTCCCACTGTCTGACTAAACCTTGATATAACCACTCGTTCCTTTTGTATTTTATTTGTTTTTCTGAATTTTGTTTTTCTTTCACAGTATTATCGATTCACTCTCTTTCTGCTTACTTAAACAACGGTTATTCTTCACGACAGGAACGACAAATGTAATTTACGCGAAGACCTTCGTCTGGAGCAAGAGATAATTCTATCAAAAAGTTGATCGAACGTAATCAACTTCGTCTCGGTGTAATGATAGACAAATTATGCTGTGGCCGAAATTTATGTTCATCCTTTTGAATGTTTAATACTCTTCACCAAAGTTCTGTTTTTAACAGAAGTGCACCCAAATGCATCAAATTGCATCAAATTTCTGCCAGTGATTATGAATATAAAATATGATTATAAAAAACAATTGAATATAAAAAATTAACTTGCTTCAGCCGAAGTTATAATTACTCTGTAATGTTTCGTTCTAATTCAAGGTGGTGCACTCTTAGGTTTGATCATTTTTTCGGTAAAAAAGACAAAAAAATGGTTTAATTACTTTTGAAGTAAGTACAAAATTGCAGTTCAATTTATATTTTTCAAGTTACAAAAATCGACAAGAATAATGCAAAAATGGCCATTTTGTTACCGTAATCTCGTTTTCGGCAGAAGCAAAATTATAATTCTGTTACATTTCGCCTGATTGCTCGGAAATAATATTAGTCGTCTTTTTTTGCCTTCAATTTGTGTGTTGTAATAAAGTCGGGACTTGCAACGAAACGTCGATGATTCTTGTTCCAAGTTCATTTTACGATGCGGCTCGCCATTCGATTTTCCGCCGTAGCGCATGCAATGTTACGGGCTAAGCTAAAAGCAGGCACATAAAAAATGAGAGAAAGAATGGTCGGAGAAATAAAAATGCGCGAGGAAAAAAAATGACGGAGCAAGAGCAACGATGTGGAAAATCAAGGAGCATCGCAAAAAAATGGTCTTCGCTGTGCTGACGTGGAAAGCAGCCTCGAGTATTCAGCTAATAAGGGTTTTCACTAATCCGAGATTAAGGAATATTATTGTTTCATTGGAACGAACGGATCGTTTTTAATTAAAATTTTTGACGTTCGTCTTTTAGCTTCTTCATTTAGGTTGAGTCACCAACACCAACAAAGAAAATCAAATTTCAAAGAAAGAATCATTCTAGAATGAATGTTTATTATTAATTTTCATTATTAATGAAACTGACGTTTGTTCTTACAATTATAACTAAAATCTTAGAAATATAAAGTTTGCCGACTTTCTTACAAAATTATTTATTATTCATACAAATTAATTTGAGCGAAATGAATATAAGAAAGGAGAAGACAAAAAATGATGTACACTTTTGCATCTGTTCCCTGCTTTTATGAATAATGCAATATTTTTATATCTACTTACTTTGTTCAGTTATTAAGATTTATCTTTAATGAGTTTAAATTATACTTTATTATTATTCCCTGTGTATAATTGAGAATAATGTTGGCCTTATTATGCAACTCATTTCTTACAATCATCTTAATTTAAACATCAGATTAGATTTTCTTGTCTCAATTTCGTGTAAAAAAAGGGCATTTCTAATTTTCAATAAGACCTCTCAATAACTTTGTGTACCGGTGTTTGACAGATGAAACAGTCGATAAGAAAATCGCGATAAAAAATCTAGTAACACAGAGAACGTTTTTGCATTACAATTGCAGCCACACCCGTCACTTCGGCATTCAATTCGTGATCTTTAGTACACTCGGTTTTTACTCGGATCGTTGACCCACATGTGTCAGGGATCTCCGGTGCGGCTTACTTTGCAGACATTCTACATCTTATTGAATTTGCTGATTTATACAGCACTGTTTCCGGTTATGAGCTCACAAGTCGTGACTCAATTTCAAGCGAGAGCTCTGGGACGGTTTTATGTTAATGCAGAATTAAATATCGATTATTTATATCATGCAAATGGATGACGCAACGAGAATATCAAAGCAATTCAGTGTTTGATTTGCCGAGATTGTCATATTTTAAATTCAATTTTCTATTTCAATTCGTTTTTTTGTCCTTCCTTTCTTTCTTTCGTAGTTATTAGAATTTGTTACTTATCGACAGGAAACAAAGAGCATACAAATATTTTATTACTTTTGCAGATATTACATTTAGTCGTAAGAATTTGTCGACAAAATATGTTTTCTTTTCAAATTTCTCGATATCCATACAATTGATTAAGTCGAATCAAAACTACTATAATTTTCGTACTATAAATGAAAATCACCTTTCAAAAGTTAGTAACTGTATTATTATCAACTACTCATTTTGATATTATATACAGACAACTTTTGTACAATTTGCATTTCTCCTGCAACTAAACGTTAAATTAAAGTTATTCTGCAAATAAATTATTCATGTATGAAACAGAATTTTTTTTTTTTTTTTTTTTTTTTTTTTTTTTTTTTTTTAATTTTTTTTT
>JABFPM010005410.1:0-11310 GCA_022817325.1 Idris sp. 1 HC-2018 | reverse complement strand
CTTCTGTATATTATTTTTTGCATATAATAATCGTCCAACTGATGTATATATGAATATATTGAATTGCTCTTTCTATTTTTCATCATGCATATTATGCTTGCTTATGAAAAAACCATTAAATTTAATTGTTGTTTTTGAAATTTATATATATTTACTTTTATTTTATAATGTATGAATGATTTATAATTATTATTTATTATTATAAATTGAATTTACTTTAGCTTGATTCAGAATTAGCATGATAAATAACAATACATAAACCGATATCATACTTTCATAATAATCATATAAAAAAATTCGAATTATTCTAAAATTCTAATCTGTCAAATGTAATACCAACCTACAGTCATTCGTAACCAACTTCTCAATGTCTTGAGTCCGGGCTCTGTTGAGTATATTGGTTTTATTTTTAATAATATAATATTAATTTACTTACAGCTTGTATGCGATTCCTAATAGTAAATAAATGGCCAAAATGTTTATCAAAACAAACTGTCAAGGTTACACTATTTAACGTCGCAAACTATTTGCAAAATCATAATAACATGCATGCATAAGTTATGCGCAGGCGCACTTCTCCGAAAAATAGCCATGTTGTTTTGAAATATTTTGAGACGCTTTCTGTAATAAACTTAATTGAAAATTGATTTTTTTTTAATTTTCGTATTTGAAATATTCTTTTTAATTTATTTACAATTAAGTTAAGAATAATTGCTAGAATATGTCAATTATATAAAATGGAATATACAGAAATTGGTAAACTAAAAAAAATTAACATTCATTTTCATTATATATTTGAATTTTAAACTTTTTACTTATAATTTTAAAATGAACATTATGTTTGTATAAAGGAATCAAGAGAAATTATACTTTTGTAATAATTTGTACAATAACAATTACATATAAAATTATAAAATAATTAAAAAAATTATTTCTGATTTTTGAATAAAAATTCAAAGTAAAAATAAAGTAAAGTCAAAATAAAATAAATATTATGTAAGGTTAAAGTAATGACAAAGATTGAATAAGGTTTCTTGAACGCGCATCAAAGTTCAGTTGCATTCGATCGGAAGTTGGCGTTGAATCCGATTCACGGATTCAAAGGATTCTTGCTTTGAAAACGTACCCCAGCATTGAACTCAATAAATGACTAGTTTTTTTTAATAATTTTTCGAAATTTCTATTACAATAGACTAGGGTAGCTAGATGTTCAATATTGTAGTGCACAATTGACTATTTTCAGTTGTGATTCACTTTTTTTTTAAAATAGTGAACATTTATAATTTTTTTTCAAACACAATTTTTTTTAATTTTAAGGGACGGTGAAATACATCCGAAAACGGGGTACCAACATTAAAAACACATCAAGTTGATGAGTTAAACAAGAATGCATCTCAAATAGAAATTATAATCACAGACCAAGTGTTTGGAGGGTTACGTCATAAGGTGGCGTTGTCATATATATTTCAAAAGCAGCTTCGTGCACGAAACCCGCTTATCGTTAGTAACAATTTTTATTTATTACCAAAATTCCTATGCGGCGCACAAAAAGTCATATTCATGTACCAAATTTTAATTTTTTGCAATAAAATATCATTCGTACTTAAAACTAACTGTTGTATACAAAATTAATCTTTTTGTACACAAATATACACAGTGGGCTTCAACTATGTTTAACCCAAAATGAAAAAAAAAAAACGTAAGAGGGATTTTCAAATAATCTAAAATTTCTCGATTTTTGCAGAGTTTTCATCTATAATTTTTTTAAAATACCATATAAAAGTGGAATTTTGGATCATACATATTCATTTTTATATCGAAATCACATTTATAAACTTAAAATTTATGTAAATTTTGTATAATACTAATAAAACTTACAAAAATTGCGAAAAAAGAATGTTTTTTCACAATTTTTAATTAAATTATGTTTTACTTTAGGTATTATATTCTATATTATATGTCCACTTCAAATTTTGGATATATTTCTTGGAACTATTATGATTTTCTCTTGTTTCCATTAGCAGTTAATCAAAAGTATTAAATGTAATTAAATTATACAGGGTGTCCCAAAAGTCTGGAAACTGTCAAATATCTCGAGAAATACACATCGGATCGGAAAATGAAAAAATACGTATCAAATATTTTTAAAAAATCTATCCAATGATATCAAACTTGACACTCTACCCCTGCCCCCTGGGGGTGGGACGGGGGGCAACTTTAAAATCTTAAATAGGAACCCCCATTTTTATTGCAGATTCGGATTCCTTTGAAAAAATTACCCCAATTTGATCTACGGTTTAAACCATTTTTGTCGATAGATGGGGCTGTAATCGACGAAAATCAAAAAGTGGTACCAAATCGTTCAAAAATGGGGAAATATTTTTACATCAAAAAAATAATAATAAACGTGCTCAACATTTTTAAAATATCTTGCTTTAATAATATCAAACTCGACCAACCTCTGAGGTGGGAATCCCCACCTCAGAGATTACTCCAAAATCTAGAATGGGATTCCTCATTTAAGAAACTGTTCACTACGCCGCTCTGGCTAGCCCGCGAACTACGACAGAACAGTGCAATCAGACTTCATTGTACTCTCAGAAAATGAACGAGTTGCATCTCTGAAAAATTTCTTTGGATTCCAGGTTTGTACTTTTTGTTACTTGCTCCTTTAAATAAACAACATTTCTTGAAAATAAATTTATCTGAAGAAGAACGAATCCATATTTTAATTATGCGAGGTTGTGGTGATCGCACTAGATTCTACCAAGAAATAGCTGATTTATTTAATGAAAATTTTCCAAATCGGGCACCTATAACCAAATCAACTGTACAGAAAACGGTCATACGATTCCGAGAAACTGGATCGGTGAAGGATCTATCAAAATCTGGAAGATCAAAAATGGCGACGGACGATGATACAAAAATACAAGTGATGCAATCTTTTGTTGAAAATCCTCATGTTTCTACAAGAAAATCCGCACTGAGATGAAGCTGTACCAGCAGCCCAAAATTTATTTGACGGTAACTTAGAAAATTGTTAGTTTCAACAGGATGGTGCCCCGGATTATAATACAATTCTTGTCCGAAATTATTAGAACACAACATTTTCCAATCAGTGCATTGGTTATCGAAGACCCAATTCTGAAGTACCAAGAATAGCATGGCCATCTAGATATCCTGATTTAACACCATTAGATTATTTTTTTTTTTAAATTATGTTAAACATAACGTGTATGCAACAAAACCAATGGATTTAGTAGAACTTTGGAATCGCATTATAAACCAAGTGTGTTTTATTACTCCGGAAATGAGACGGAATGTTCTAAACAACTTTTATCAACGATTGTGTGACTGTCAAATGGCAGAAGGTTTGTAATTTGAACATCTGATCAAGTAGAACACAGTATTGTACAGAAACATCTCAAGACAAACTATCTTTGTTAATTATTATAAACTCACAAACTGATATTTACAGCAACGATTGTAATTTTTGCCGCAAATGATCAGTTTTTGTTTTATTTTTATTGGATTATTTTATGCTTAATAAAAAATATTAGTACCAAAATTCATGTATTTTTACTTTTATCGCATTGTTTTAAGTTTTATTAGTATTATAAATAATTTACATAAATTTTAAGTTTATAAATGTGATTTCGATATAAAAATGAATATTTCTGATCCAAAATTCCACTTTTGTATGGTATTTTAAATAAATTATAGGTGAAAACTCTACAAAAATCGAGAAATTTTAGGTTATTAAAAAATCCCTCTTACGATTTTTTTCATTTTTGTTTTAAAATATTCCCAATACTTCACAGAGTCAGTACCTATAAAAAAATCGGAGGTGGAGAACATTTTGGGTTAAACTTAGTTAAAGCCCACTGTGCCCAGTCATAATCCGATGCAGAAATTTTTTTTTTCATTTTTCAAGTCACTTTTTATAAGCAAACAAACGCCGTTTAACATTTTTCGGTTTCAACTTGCACGGCTCTCAAGTTTCTTGTTTCTGAATCATCCCTATAGCGTTAAGACTTTTCGAATGATTTTTTGAGTCTCTGCTAATGATTTTGCAACTTGTTCTAGCGATTGACATGAATTTTTTTTTAAATAATGCTTTTAATTCTGCATCTTTGGAAACCTTCTCTCTTTCATCAACATGTTGATCTTCGATGTTAAAATCGCCGTTCTTGAAGCATTGAAACCAATCACGAAACATTCTCTCACTAATAGTAGTCTCGCCATAAGTACATGAGAGCGGTCGATGTGTTTCAGCCACTTTTTTCATATTAAAGCAAAAAATTGAAACCTCCCGCAAATGTCGAGAATGGGGCTTACAAACTGATATTTTCAGCCAAATATAAATATGCAATTAGAAGATAAATTTATTTATATTTTGATCAATTTATAATGACAAATATCTACGCTTATTGTGGGACATATAAAATTGTTTTTATATTTAATCAACAGTAACCGCTAAAGCTGTTCATTAGAAAACCACAGAAGCAAAGTTGTACACATAATAATAATAACTTTTAATGGCTTTATTGGTAAATATTTTAATGCAAATGTTGCACATTAATGAACAAATTTATAAAAGCTCACTATTTAAGTCGTGCTATAGAATTATGAAAAAAAGTTGCTATTTTCTTCGAATTTGAATTTTTCACGTCAGTCCCCATCATATTAACTAATACAACAAATAAGACTTTTTGTTTGAACAAATAGATCCCCATAATAATGATCCCCAATTTAATAAAGAAAATTGACTGATTTTTTCTAATATTTATCTATTTTTTAATTTTAATCTACAAATATATAAATGACATTACTTAACCCTCTATCGGCGAAGCGCTATTCCCTCTCCGGAATTTCGTTTTGCGCGCTTGAGCTTGCCGCTCGACCATCAGGGCCGTATCAATGATACGTTACTCCCTCATGTTCGGCATACATAATTATATCTTAAATTTGAAAACAGTATATTAAAAAAAACAGTTGTTGATGCAAGTAATAGTTAAATTGATTAATTAAAAACTATTTATATTTATTACTTAAATGAAATTAATGAAACAATAAAATTTTTAAAGAAAACCAAATAAAAATGTAAATTTAAAGATTTTTATCTCAATTTATAAATTAATTTATTTATTTAACTAAATAAATTTCAAATAATGTTTTAAAACAATCTAATACATTTAAATATTCAAATACAGACATTTATCTAAAAACATAATATTATTACAATAAAACATTTATAATCGAAACTGGTATTACAAATACTATTATGTCTCTAAATATGAATAAATATTGATTATTTATTCTTCAGTGCTATCAGATGAAGAGTCGGAACTTTGACGGTGATAGTCTCGAAAGCATGAAGATTTGCAAAGTGCAATTTGGCATTGTTTGCACTGAAACGATGTTTCCTTTTCTCGTCCACTTGGAGTGGGTATTTTGTTCTTTGAACATAAATAACAAACTCTGACCCGACCAGGAATTTTTTCAATAACATGTGGACCCTCTCCTGAATCAATGCTCTCATCACATTTCAAATGACCTTTTCAGAGTTTGCTTGCACAATGCTTGACGAAATTGAAGTAATGATTTTGAAGATCGATCTGCTACTTTTCCATTCACTTCTGAATATAAAATATATGCATTACTAATACTTAAATCCACGATGAAATAAAATAAGTTTTTCCACCACTTTTTGCTTCTGTGTCCTGACGGATAATACGATCTTTTATGATCACTTAAGTCTACGCCTCCCATATGTTGATTGTAAACGTGAACTGGGTTAGGACATAAAAATGTTGCACCAGATTTTGTCGTTTTTTGAACTTTTTCAAAATTGTCAACATTAGTGGATAAAATGGACACAATACGTTTATCTTGCCATATGGTAGCAGCAACATCTTTCTGATGCAAAGTTCTGGATTCACCTTTTTCCATTTTCATTTTTTTCTGATTTTTTAATTCTTGTGGAAAATCCACTCTGTTGGAACGTACGGTCCCACATGCATATGTGTTTTTCTCCCGTAAAATATGCATCAGCTTCACTGACGTGAAGAAATTGTCAAAATATATGTGATGATAAAAACCGAAATAAGGTTCAGTCAGTTGCAAAACGACTTGTTCGCCTAGTAAAAATTCGTTGAGGCGCTTTTCTTTTTTTCCTAGATAAATTTGACTCTTCAAAATGTAACCGTTAGAACTGTCGGCAAGCATCCAACTTTTGAAACCCCATTTGTGCGGTTTATTTGGCAAATACTGTTTTAAAAAACTTCTGCCTTTAAATGGTGCTACCGCTTCGTCAACAGCTAATTTTTTTCCTGGATTATATACCTGTGCAAATTTTTTGGTGATATCTAGAATTAGTCGAACTTTGTGCAAGGGATCGTAATTTTCACTTCCACGAGGTGCCTCAGAATTCACATCATTTAAGTGGAAGTATTGCTCAATTTTTCTAAAACGAAAAAATTTCATGCAATCTGTCACAAGAGCACATTTAATGATATCCGAATTAAAATACATGTCGACCTGAGGTAACGAAACAATGCTCATGTATATTAAAATGCCAATGAATATCATCATTTCTTGCACATTTACGTCATGCCAACGTTTATCCTCTTGTTTTTTCAACTTTTGGCAATGAAAAGCATAATTATTGGTTTCGGTGGTTAAACGTTCATAAACTTCTTGATCGAAAAATAAATTAAAGTATTCAAGTTCAGTTGCGTTTTCTTCGAGATTTAAAACAGGTCCTGGTGCGTTTCCTATAAAATCGTGTATTTGCTGCTTTTCATATTCCGTACTTCAAACTGTAGTCTACAAAAAGAAATTAAAAAATATTAATTATGAAGCTGCGTATTATAGTATAAATAGAAATGTATTAATATTATTAAATACTTTTTACAATTTATTAAAAAATTATTAAAAAATTAATCTTTTTTAAAGTTTTAATTTGTTTCTAACAAATTACATTCATTTTTTTCTTAAAAAAATCTTTAAATAAAAGGGTCCAATAAAAACATTAATTATTTGATTGTCGTTATTTTCTAAAAAATTAAAGTTCTTATGAAGTTGTTTACATTTTTAATCAATAAAAGAAATAGTAAAAATAATAAAAAGAAACACTGCAATCTTTGTGTATTCAAAATTAATCAAAATGTAACCTTAAACTTACATCTGTATCAAGTGAGTCATTATTTAATTCAGGATCCAAATTATGGTATTCCACATCAAACCACGAACAATCAGAAAATTCACTTTCTATGCTTTCGTTGTCGTCAATTACATGCTTCTTTGCTTTTTTTCCTGACACTTGTCTTCTTTTTCCTTTGCTGTTTGTCGATGTGTTTTTCTTCTTATTTTCTGTCTTACGTGCTATAATTACGACTATCTTATAACTATAATTTTATTAAAAAATAAAATGAAAAATAAAAACAAAGCCACTTGCAACATATTTACAAACAGATGTGAATTATACGCTCCTGGATAACATACGATATTCAGTGGCGCGCGCAACTTCACGCACACATAAGCAAACAGCTTCAAATCTATTGGCTGACCCTCTCTTCTCGCACAACAACACGGTTTCGCCCGGTTTTGCCGATAAAGTGTTAAGCAAAAAAATTTGTTGGGACCAAAATTTAAGGGTGCTGAAAGGGAGGTAACTACCCAAACAAAATTTTAATTTTTACGAATTTTTACAAAAATGATATACAAACTTGAAAAGAATTAAAAAATATTTATAAACAAAATAGTCTATCCTGACTTGATTGAATTTTAACAAAGTTATGACCAGGTACAGTTTTTCTAAAACAGTTGAATTTAATTTACTTCTGGTATGTATCAATCGAAAGAACATTTATAACATACTTTAAATTTTTTCATAAATTTTTAATTCATAACTACTGTAAATTTTTATTGTTGAGTGATTTTCCACCTTTTAAAAGTAAGAATATACAAATGTTTAAAAAAGCTTGAAAAAAACCATTTTCAATAAAGGTCGGGCTAAGTAGTCCCTTAATCTAAAAACAATGTTTATTAATAAAAAAATAGTTAAGAAACTTCATGCGAAGTTGCTAAATTCAAAGAATAGTTACACTATTTTTGTAATATAAAATAGTATACCGTTGTAATGTGGTGTCACCAGTATAGAGTTTTTATAATATAAAAATTTGCTTTCCTAAATAATACATGCGCTAAGGGAAAAAAGCAGAAAAAATAGTTGAATGGCTCTGAAGTTTTGACAGAATTGCACATGCTACTTGATTTCAACCAAAGTGACAAATTTGACTCTGCAGTTTTGGTAGCGTCGATATAACTATATATTTTGCAAACTGGTTGTTGATCGGTTTTATTTAATTATTATTATTTATTTAAGATTTCATTAAATTTGATGGAATTTAAATGAACTATAAAACAAATCTAGTTAAATAAACATTTCAATAAATTGATAAGCTATGGCAAAATACGAAAATGTAAATAATTGTTAAGGACTAAATTTATTCTTTAAGTTCTTTCGTGTAAGTATCAAATTGCTTGCCAAATATATTTTGTAATCATATATAAATTACGTTTAAAAATCATCACAAAAAACTGAACAAATTAAAACTCCAAATTTTTCATTCATAAATGTTTAAAATTGCGTAAAAGCAAGGCTTTTTCGCGTAATGAGAGGGATGATCTCAAGTCTTAAACCGCATGTTACGGTTCCATTTAGTATGTCACCCTAAACTTGATGATTTTTGACCCTCTCTTACTCCCTGAAAAAGTACATCACAATTTCAGAAAAATACTTATATCTTAAATGATTATCATGGCACAAAAACAATTAATAATATTAGATAGATGGCGGTTTACAAAATTTTCCTACAAACTTTTTGATAAAGAATCATTTATAAATAACATTATAAAAGAACGTATTTTATAGTTTACACAAACATTTAAGTTTAAGCATAATAATGTGTTTCTGATAAACATGTTATCTAACTTTTGAGGTTCTGAAAGTGGCAAATTAAATGTATTTTTTCTGAGCGAAGCACTTTTATCAAATTGAAACTTTATGATTTGATCAAGGGCTTCAATGGAAGAGGGAGGGATGTCCTGGCCAGCTTTTTTTAGCGAAGCAAGGTATTTCAAACTAAAATTATTTAAAAACTGCTATTGATTTAAAAACAAGATCTTAAAAAAAATCATTTTGGGTTAAAAGGTTTTACTTCTTTTTTGGTAATTTATTCGATGGTCTTTCAACCACAATCAGTTTTCTTGTTCATTAAGAACCATAGTCGTTTGTTAACAAAATAATATGAAAAACTTATCTTAAAATCAGTTTAACTGTTTTATTTTTCAGACCTATTTTGATTTTAAATGTTGAAACTGAAACAGTATGATTGTTGAAATATAGGGATGTTAGGTCAATCCTTCCAAATGACTTCATAAAAATATTTTGTACAAAAGATATATTTTTTGACATTTTCTGTGAATTCGAAGTGGAATTTCTCTTCTTTGACTTTCACAATCACCACATGCGAGAAATTTGTTATTTCGTTGCTATTTGGTTTTTCAGTCTTCACATACAAATTCAAATTTCCTGCTACAAAATCTTGAAAATATAAACAATTTGTAAAATTTCTTAATTCTTTGCAAATTTTTATATTCAAATAACTTTTCATCTGCTTGCGTATTAATAGTATAAGTCAGCAGACTTCTCTTGTCAGCTAAAATTTTTGTGCAATAAATAAATTTGTGAGTTCTAATGCCACTTTGTGCTACTTTCGGATGCAGATTTTTCAGTAGATTTATTGGCCTTGTTTTTTACACTTTTTAAAATATAATTGTTTCAAAAATGAAGAATTCCAAGCTTTGTCGTCAATCATATCGTCGAAATTTTTAATGTAAAAATTGGCTTTTGATATCAGTTAATACGCTCAATCTTGAGCTGTTCAAATTTTCTTTTGATTTCTTGTTGGTGCTTAGCTTTCTTTTGATTACATCCTATGTATATATATTATTTTTCTGTCTCTAAGTTCTTTGCCACTCCAATCTTGAACGGCCTTTTCAACCGTGTCTGGGTCCTCAAAAGCAACAAAACCAAAAAAGATGTTCTTATTTGTTTCATAAATGGGGTCAACAGACACAATAATACCTTGAAAAAAATATAATAATACCGTCAGATGGGGTTACTTTGTGTAGTTCAAAAATTTACCTACTTATGATGCACAAAGTAACCCCACATATTATGGATATATTTTTTTTCATTCAAATAACATGTACACAGAGTAGCCACACAAATATATATGGCCACATTGTACACAGTAAACTATGATTTTGTATATATAATGAGTACATGCAATCTAAATCTACGGTAATTATAAATAAAACCCTAAGAGCTATTGGCAGATTTAAATTTAAAATTTTTATTTATCATTATCTTTTTAAGTAATTAAAGACTTGAACATCTTATATCGATGGTTACTATTTGAGAACATTCTAATGACAAATTTGTATTTTTTTATGTTAAAAGTTATGGATAATCAGGATAATATAGCTTTACAACGTTGAAGTCAGTTCTGCAAATGAACAAATATAATTTATAAATCAATTTTTTTATTTTACTTTAAATAATAGAATTTACTTAATTACTTTCAAGTATAAATTTCATTTGCACTATTTTATTTTTCTTTCTTTTGTTCGTATTAAATACTCATGTACAGAGTTTCGAATAAACCATGTAAACCTAATCCGGTGAATCACAGGATTTATTTAAGACATGGAGAAGATGACTGCAGGATAAAGATAATTTAATATTTATATTTTAACTGTTTTCTTAATTTTTATTGTTTAAAGATAAAATTGATAAAAGTGGGTTATTTGATTTTATAGAAATGTTTAATTTGCTTAAAGACAAAATATTTAATGTTAATTTACGATTAACTCACAATTTCACTTAAGTTTATTTTCAAACCAATAAAAGTTAACAATAAAATTGATATATATATATATATATTAGGTTTACAAATAAGTTTCTGCCGTTTTTTTATAAAAAATTGAGCATTTATTGTAAAATAACAATAGCTAACGTCTTATTCAAAGTATTGTCCATCACTTGCTACTACTTTTTCCCATCTTTCTGGCAATGAATGGATACCGCGTCGGAAAAATTCTTCATCTTTCGAAGTTATCCATGAATCGACCCAATTTTTGGCATCTTCATATGATGTGAAATGTTGCTCAGACAGGCCATGCGTCATCGAACGAAATAAATGGTAGTCTGAAGGCGCAAGGTCTGGTGAATACGGCGGG
>JABFPM010005409.1:0-11311 GCA_022817325.1 Idris sp. 1 HC-2018 | reverse complement strand
AGCGACTACTAGATGTCACTCTTAGCCAGTTCCTCTTATACTTGTCTCATTTACAGACTAGATTACAACTTCCAGATGTTTTGGAAGAGCGAAAATCTATAACAAATAAATAATAAAAAACATTTTTTTTGTTTCAAAATAAAAGAAACATGTTCAAGATCATTACAGAACGTCAAACGATTCTGGTAAATCACACTAGAATAAAATATAACCAAAAATAAAAAAACAAAAAAATTGTGTACCTCAAATTAAGAAGCCCATTTTTATTTGCGTATTTAAATAAAAGTTTATACATTTTAATTTTTTCAGTGAAGACTAAAGTAATTATATCCCTGTCAAAAGATATAAAACAATTCTGTCTGACGCAAATAAATTGTATATCACTGTTTTGTTCATAAACTTTATAAAAATATATGATTTTTTGGGCTGCCATCTTACACTGAAGGTGACAATTTAACATACAACCATTCATACGTGCAGTTTACGATTTTTCATAAACTCAGTAATACCTTCTCACCGAAGCAACATCTCCCCTCTCTACAGCGAGCAAAAACTTTTTTTCATCCAGATGTAGACTGGTTATTTCCTGATGTGGCTTTATCACGTTCTCTTCATCCATCATCCCATGGATACTATGCCGCTGTAAATAATGGAGAAATTATAATTATACTAATGTCAAAAAATGTTTTCACAAAAAGATCTAATTGTGAACAGGTATAAATGACAATACACAAACTTTTTTCAAAGATATAATAAAACTGGAACTTTAGTTCCGCGAAAAACCTATGTTCAACTTTTCTTTCGCCTTTTCCATTAATTCTCCTTTACGAGAACTTATAAAGGAAAATTGTGCACCATCTCAACTTTTATTTTGTTTTATTATTTAAACTCTTAAAAAAGGTGGGATGAAATATGAAACTTTCTTTCGTTATTTACGCAAAACTTTCATCTAGTCCTTTTTATTATTAAGTGTTTAACATTAAGTGATGTTTTCTTCATGGATATAACTTAATTTTGGATGCACTAAAAATTTAATAGAATTTTCTTGATTACAAGATATTATTTCAATAATTTTTTCTCAATATTATTGCTTAATGAAAATTAGGTTGCAAGACTTTTTATTACTAGAAATAAATAATGCCAAACGATGCTGACATTTTTATTGAAAAGATAAAATAACAACAAGTGAAAGCTTATTATTTTTGATACATTTGAACGGCATCTTACATTACGACTTGGTTTGTCGTTCTAAGCCTAGATAATGCAAGGAAGTTACATAAGATTGCAGTCATATTACAAAATCAACATTCAGTAAGTAAACTTTATGGATACTTTGCTTCTTTGAATATTCAATTATTTGAAGAATAGGTAAATTTTATTTTTACAAATAAACAAATTATATGAATCTTACTCCTTGAATGGAACGACGTCAATTTAATAATAATAAATAACACTTTTAATGGTAATAAATAACCCGTCAATTTGAAATTAGATCTACATCAATTCTTATGAAAAATTGATATCAGCTAAACATTTATTGAATGTTTAAATTAAAAATCCCTGCATGCACTCAGAAAACCGTAATACGAAAAAGTACAGACACTGTCAGCGAACTGAATGTACAATCTTATTGTTGAGAGAATGTATTAGCAATTATGATACTTTTTAGAATCATGTTTACACTTTTGAATAGCCTGGTACGCTTTTCATTTATCGCAAAACTCAAAAGTAATATCACCGTTAATATGACCCCTACAAATGCTATATGCATTCAACTCTCGATCAGTGTTCATACGTTTTTGTATCACAGTTTTCTCTTTAAAATTTGTACAATCTTGAAAATTCAAAATATCGAATTCATATCGTTAAAAACTTCTGTATATTATAAGAAAAGACAAGTCAAATTACTTTAAATATAATTTTTACATTTATCAAAGAAGACTTTATTAGGTAAATGTAGTGCAGATTTTAAATATGTATTGGATTATGATAGGCTCTCTTTTTCTTCCCCAAAAATTGAAAAGTCATATTTGAATATAAGTAGTAAAACCAAATTCACATTCTCAATGAAAAGAAATCAATAAGACCTCTTAGAAAAATACAAATAACATGGCAAGTCGCACTTGAAGCAGCCGTGAAGTGTTAATACAGCATTTTGAAAATACTACTGAGTCAGCAGATAATTGCTTTGATCGGTCGAACGGTACATTAGCTAAAAGTATAAACGACTGATAACTCGAGCTCAAATGTATAGATCACATTTCCAGATGAATAACTTTTTTGTCATAATTTGTTAAACTTTGCCATCCAAGAAAATTTACGTAACCTTATATAGTTTTAAGAAATAAATTCGTAAAATTATATGCTGAGAGAAAATCCATCTTGCTCATAATAGCTTTTTTAAAACCAAATTACAACAATTAGATTAAACAAAAAGTATGATAAACTTAAGGAAACTTTCTTTTAGTGCAAGTTAATAGCCAGTTTTAGAGTTGCAATTTGTCCCTCGCGGCCTGAACCTTCTCAGCAAAAGTTACTAACAGTATTTGACTGAAAAAGTTTTGACTTTTTTCAACAAGATCAAATGACATTTAATTTTCTGTTTTCTTTGGCAATCAAGAATAAAATATTTGTATTTTGCTATGTTACATCGATAAATATAATTTTAGAAATTGTTTTCCAAAATTAAATACCAACCGATGCAGCACACCTTTAACAGATAAATTTTATTTTAGATGAGATTATTTTCAGCAAAGTATAAATTGTGTTTCAAGATAAATGAGAATGCTTTGAATATGGGACATGTAATATGCCGTCAGACATTAACTAAATGTTTTCATTTTTATTTCATTTAAAATGCGATATAATAATTTATGCAAAGAATGTATAGGTAAGTCTTTGCGACGAGTATTTTAGTGAATATGTTTTTGAGGCCCCTTTTGATAAATTATTTTTGAGAAAATGCAAAAATGTGTATATTCAAAACACGTTTCTACTTTTCAACGTAATGAGAAAGAAGATCTTCTCATTGCTTGTTTGCCCTCACCTGAAATCCTAACAGTTAACTTACAGACACCCAATCTAAATATAGTTGGGGTACAATGTGTTTTTTGTACATTCAAGCTTATTATTATTATATTTCGAAACTAATAAAAATTTGTACGTAATAAGAACAAAAATATGATTTTTTTTGACACAATGAGAAGAAAAATTAGTTTAATGTTATGTTAACTTGTAGATTATGAGAAAAAAAAATGCAAGAATAATGGTCATCTCAAAATGTTCATTCAACTTCTTTTGTTCTAAAGAAACAATAATTTATAAATGACAAGACTGTTTATAAAAACTGTTTGTGTAAGAATTTATTTGAGCTTTTTATGAATACAATCTTTCATCAAAAGAGATTTTGTATGATAAAATTTTGTTTAAAAAAATGTAACACAATTTATGAGACATAATAAAATAATAAACAAAAATAAACCCGGCAGAATGTAAATTTACTTACTGCAAGACAAAAGCTGTATAAAAAAAGCCCTTTACTTAGGTTCAAGTGAAACTGCTTAATAAGAATAAAAAAAATAACATTTGATTGCACAAAGAGCAAGCACATGACTTACAAAGAATGTAACTTGCGGGAGGCAAAATACGATTTCTTTGTCATATCAAAGCTTCATATCACTCTTTAAATAATAAATGTACTACAAAATATTAAAGTACTTAATTATAATTGCAAAGACTAAATTTGTTTATATTGATTACAAATATTAGAAAGCATGCTATTATTTCTTTTAATGTGAAATTACTTGTCATCATTTTCAATTAACACTTTTTGTGTTTATTTTTTTTAATTTACTACTTATTTTATGGATTTTACTTTTTTTCAACATTGATAAAATAAATGAAATACGTATTCAATTAAAATACTCCCATGTTTAATTAAAAATATGTATAATCTTCTAAAAAAGTTCAATTATTTTGCAAACCATGAATTAATTATTATAAATTCTGTATACATAATCCTGTCATAAGTGAAATGCAGTCAGCTTATCAACATTTATTCATTTGCATAATCATTCAATCATTAATTATACCGTGATGAATAGTCAATTACTATAAATAATATATAATTTACCTTAATCAAAAATTGTAAAATTTTATAAAGCAAAGATAATTGAACTTAATTTGATAACTACAAGAATGAAATTCATTTATTTCACAAGTTTTTTGAATACGATATTTTGCAAAAACTTCTGTTAAAATTCATTTGAATGTTCAATTTCAAACAAATATATTATTTTAACGAAAACAAGGACTACTCAAATTATATTTCAGAAGTAGGGCTGTTCAAATTATAACGAAAATTAAGACTGATTAGATTTTAACGAAAACTAAGACTACTCAAAAATGATTCAGTTAATGTTATTTAATTTTATTTTATAAGCATTCATTTATTAAAATAATTTGCAGCATTTTTTGGCAAACTTTCTATACACAATTGCTAATCTTATTATTTTGTTTACAAACTATTTTCCATACAATTATGTACTTGAGGGGACTGAACCAAAATGGCTAAAAGCGGTCATTTTTCTTCGATATTGATGATAATAGGTTTGCAAGTAGTTATCAATCAATAAAAAAAGAATATTTAGACTTTTTTAAAAAAGGTTAATAACAAAAAATTTTTGTTTAAAAACTTAAGAAATTAGGGGTGTATTACAAAAGTTTATAATGCCTCAATTTTCAACTGATTTTCATTTAGTTTACGCCAAAATGTTCGTAATCTAATTTAAACAAGACTGACTAGACGAAATTTTGGTAAAGCGTTTTTTAAAGTTTGTTGACAGGCCACAGAAATTTGAACGCAGATCAAAAATAGCTAAAAATGGATTTTTTTTTATATTTTTATGTAAAACTTTTTTGATAATTAGTTTATCAAAATTCCGCCAGTTTCTTTTAAATTAGATTATGAACATTTTGGCGTAAACTAAATGAAGATTAGTTGAAAATTGAGGCACCAGCAACTTTTTGAAGTTGAGAATTGTGAGAACAAAATTTTTTTTTCAAGATAATTGAATTTAAAGTAAAAATATCAATTTATAAAGGCTAAATGTGGATGAAAAAACATTGAATGAAATGTTTTTAATATGTTATTCATATAAACAGGCAATATTATTTGAATCATCTTTTGAGTAAACCTAGTCTTCCATATTAATCTGAGTGGTATTAGTCTTCGTTAAAGGCATAGTTATTAAAATTGAAGCTTAAAAGTTTCTTATTAGCGAGTGTGTATATATAAATTTTATTTTAAGTAATTGTTTAATATAATGTCAGGCTAAAAATAATTAACCAACAAAAATTTATATTATGGGTAATGTAAATTTAATTTTTATGTGCAATTAATCTTTTTTCATACAAATCAATTTCTTAAATCCAATAATTGCAATCAATTTTTTTATTTTTTTTTATTTCAATCATTTTAGACGTATATCTGATGAAATAAACTTTTATGGCAAATGGAATAACTGTATAATTCTTTTTTATTAGAAATCCGTTATAGTTGTTATGCCGATAATTGATATCGTATTTTGCCAGCGTTGCAAATACGCAATATTTTGTTTCTCTACATTAATGATATCTAATTTTTTGTTTACTACAGTTTATTTCGATTATTCTTAATTTCGACTTGAAAAACACGTTTACATGGAGAAAGGAATATTGCTTAAAATTCCTTGGTTTGGCAGGTAATGTGTTAACTGAGACCATTCAAAAAATCAAAAAAAAAACTCAAATTAAAGCGTGATTGTAAAATATAAAGTTATAAGTTATTTTTTGTTAATCTTTGTAAGTCAGAATAATTTATTAGCTATTTTTATTAATTTCCAGTTTTTTTTTGTTTTTTTTGTTTAGATCAATTAAATTTATTTAAATCAACTGTATTATTATTTCTGTGAATTCCAGTAATAACCAGGTAAGTCACATTTCAAACAAACAAAATTAATTTTTCTTTTTAGTATGTTCACTTAATTTATTTTCATCATATTATGGTAAATTCATAAGGGATCTTTAAAATAAAGTATTTTCTAGTAGTTTAAAATTTTTATTATACGATGAAGTATAATTTTTTAAACAAACTTAATAAAATCAAATTTTTGTTTTTCTGAAATGTCACTTACCTGGTTATTACCAGAAGCCACAGATTTTGTATGTTAAATTTGTGATTAAAAAATAGCTATGTTTTGATTTATAAAAGAACTGTTATCATTAATACATAAATGATTAATACGTAATGATTCAAAAAAAATTATATTATAAGTGTTAGTGAATAAAAAAAACTGTTTAACATCACTGTTTGTTTGAGATTTATTTAAAAGAATAAAATATGAATAAATAACAATTAAATTTTATCCCAGCTATGTACTGGAGAACTTCGATAATTTATTGGTAAATATTCGGTTATTCACTGGGGTTTCCAGCTATTTCATTTCAAAATATCAAAATATGAATATTATTATCAAATAAATTGTTTGCGTGTAAAATTATTAAACATTAACCTATTAACAATAAGTTAAATTAAAAAAAGCCAACAATAATCTGTAATTTTAGGTTGAAAAAAATCCCTTAAATGGTCATTCGTTTGTTTCATTACCCTGTAATTAAAACTGCCTAATAACATATTTTGTTTGAAATTCTGAACTCGCAACAAAATATAGATTTAACCAAATTATATAATGAATTTATTAACATTTTAAAATACTTATATAAAAAAGTATATGCAAATATTATTCAATAATGTATTATTACTAAATCACTTCAGTGTTTTATAGCTACAGTGGAACTTCTATTTCTCGAAGATAAATGCCTGCCTTTTAAGAAAATTTCTATTCCTCGAACAAAATTGAAAATTTTCTATATTTTGTATACGTTCAAATTGTCGTAATTTAATAGAATTGTATAATTACCCTTTTAAAAGTCAAGTTTAATTGATAATCAAATTATTACATTTTTTTGTGTTGAGGTTTAAACTGTTAACATTTGATCTTAATTACGTGTCAGTCAGTGACAATAGCGCCAAAAAAGTGCTAACTGTTAAAAAAAATTGAAATCATCGATGCTGCAAGTAAAGTTTCACGACAACAAAAGAGACAACAAACAAAAAGAAATTACAAAACAGTTTGAGATATCAATGAGTACATTATCTATAATTTTAATGATGCAACATTTAAATGATGCTGTACAAGCTGTTTTTGAAAAAACTAAAAATTTTCTAGATACTATTTTTTCTTTTATTCGATACAAACAAAGATAACAGACAGCATTCTTTCAAACAGCAATAGAAGGTTCTGAACTTCCATTATTCGAAAATGTTATTGCTCAACCTTTATAACTCGAAACTTCTACAACTCGAACGCTTTTATTTTTCGAAAAAAAGCCCTTGAGTTTCGAAAAATAAAAGTTCCACTGTACTATAAAAGATACTTCAAAAAAGTTCAGATTTCCATACTTAATTTTTTGGGCTGTCCTAAAATGCAGAGAAATTTTTTATTGAGTTTTTTCATAAAGACATTTATTTTGTTAAATAAAAATGTAATACAATTACCACACTTCTAATATATTAATTTAAAGCAATACATTTGTCAGATCTGTATTTAATTTGTAATAAAATAATTCATTAAATAAATTTGGAAAACTGTTTTTGCAGGTATCGGGAAAGCTGTTCATTATTTTTATTACTTCTGTAAACAACTTGGAGGTATATGTAAATTCATCAACTCTAGTACAAATACAAAGAGGAAGTTTGCATATTAGATCAGTATCTTAATTAGCCTCAGTAATTGGAATTAAATATAAACTGAAAGCAGTAGTACCGTTGACACTAACATTGACATATAGGATAAGAGTTAGTTGAATTTTCCTGTTATTGGTACTAAGATATAGGCAAGATTTTGTGTTTGCTTATCAACGATGAGCACACCATAAAATGTGATACTTGTGGAAAAAGACAATGTTTTATAAAACTAACAAAAAATAATTGCACGTGCATCGAAATTTTTTCTTTGCCACTCATATATGAATAACCAATTAAAATTTCTTATTTTACATATAAAATCAGCAAGTTTACCTTTCGCTGTTCTGCTTTTACAATTGTGAAATGAAACCTTTATAGAAGAGCCAAATGAATTCCAATACCATAAATTTTCACGAACAATTGTAGAAACCTTAGAAAAAAATTGCTACACTAAGTCAGGACACTCTGGTTAAAATGTTAGAAATACAAAAATATTCTAATAAAAAGGATATTCGTATTATAATTTTGTTCAAAATATTATTTGCATTACTTTAAACTTCTGTTTACCTGTAAAATTTAACATGCGAGTCACAAAAATTGACTAATATCTGATTTAAATATCCAAGTCAATAGCATTTTGTCTGATTAAAAATTGTAACTGAGAAGAATTTCAAGACTGACGATAAAGTCAGTTGGAATATAGTTGAAATTCTGCGTCAAACTAATCGAAAAGCAATGTCTGCTCGAAACATTCACGAAAATCGAGTCGTGTCAGAATTAATCTAAATTTGTAATCACGATGCATTTAATCAAAAAAAAACTTTTTACAAAAATTACACCAACACAGTTGATTATAAACAAAATTTAAAATAAACATTAAGTTAGAAACACTGTTCTTTCAATATCAAGGACTTAATAGGTGTGGTCACACAAAATATAATTCTAACAAAATTGTACTCGAAAATTAACACTTTGTCAGTGAAACAATGCTAAAACTGACTCTGAATGTTGAATACATTTTCTCTGGCACTCCTTAATAAGAGAGTGGTCACCTCTTCCATAGGATTATTTAGATTTTTTCTCCTACATTTATTCCAAATACTAAATGAACTGATACAAAAAATTTTAACTTTGTTAAAACCTTACTTAATTTTGTAAATTATTATACAAGTTTAAGAATGTTTAAAAAAATAGTTGTTATTTAATTTTCACAGCAAAATTAGAAATTTGTTCATTGTGTCATGAAAAATAGTTTTTACATATTTATTAAATGCAATTATAGATTTTCTAAGTTTATTGCAAAGTCAGTATTTCTTTTGTCGACAACCCTAGTAGGAATCGTAACTGGGTTCTATATGGGCTCCATTTTGGATAAATTTTGGTCCTAACTGAGGCATATGCTGGTCCTATACCAAACTTGAAGTGGCCCCACGTGAAATGTAACGCCTCGCTCTTACAAATCCTAGACAGGACAACCATGCTATGGCCTATCTAGGCCCAATGATGGTATCCATTAAATAATACACTCTAATTTCCACGTAGCAAATGAAAATTGGGCCACGGTTGGCCCAAGACTGGCACCCAATCGTCGTTCAAAAAAATTGCATTAATTTCAATTATTTTGTAATTTTAATAAATATTTACATTTAAAAAATTTTTTAACAGACTCGGGTAGAGGATCCACTGAATGGCCAGTTTGACAAAAAAAACAATTGAAATATAAAATAATTGTAAAGAAACTAATTCAATTACTATATTTAAATAATCCTTGACAAAAACTGCGCGTAATGACACCCGGCGAGTCACAAGCAAAACAGGTATTTATACCTTAAAAATGAAAACGAACTTTCGAGTTTATGAATGTTGTCGTTTGGATGCTGCACAATAAGAGAACAAAAGCAGTAAGTATTTTTCAATTTCGTATATCTTTTGAAATATAAAAGGTAGTTTCGTCATTATGATTTCATTTTGGTTATTGTTTTTCAAAGTTACTTCAGAATAGATAACACATTTAATTAAAAATAAATTTATAATTATTTGAAGGTGGACACGTTACTGGTTCCTCGAATATGTCAGGAGCCAGTAAATATAAATAGCCATATAAACTTTGACATCAGTATTTACAATAATATTTTAAGTTTAAAGTGTAAAAAATTATAATTTCGAAATTATAAAGATTTCTTGATAATTTTATGGTAAAAAAAATGTATAAAAACATAATAACAGTTAAAAAGTTATGCACCAGTATAAATATAGGATTTAATATTCTTTACTCTAATTAAAATATAATTTAGTAATAATTAGTAAACAAATTTTTATAATATTTTACATGCATTTTACAAACGAATATGAATAAGTCATCGAAGAAACATATTTATTTAATATATTGTATTATTTAATAATATTTATTATACGATTTTATTTGCGATTATTATACAATAAATTGTTTTTTTTTTTTTTGTGTAGCAATGACAGAAGAAAAGATAAAACCTTATAGTAAAAGGTTTCCTTACTCACAAGAAGATCTAAAAAATGCAATTGACTACCAGCATCAATAAAACTGCAGCTCAGTTTGGCATTCCGAAAATTACTTTGAAGAAAAAAATCAATTATGATCCAAATGCTCTTGAAAGAAAAATGGGACCCGAATCAGTCTTGTCCACAAAATAGGAACTGCGAATAGAAAAATGGATTGTAGCAAAAGCAAAGTTAGGCTTTCCAATGCATCCCGACGAAGTCAAAGATGCTGTGGAAAAAATTTTAGAAGAGGAAAATTGACCTGATCCATTTGTCAATGATAGACCAGGAAGAAAATTATTTTTAAAAAAACATCTAGACATATCACTGCAAAACACCAAAGTAATATCAAAAGCAAGAGTTGCAGTCACAGAAGAAGCCATTAAATTGTGGTTTGCTGAATTTCTTCAGCATTTAAAGGAAAAAGGAGCTGGTGATATTCTCTTAGATGGTAGCCGCATTCTCAACTTGGATGAAACAGGCGTTGCTACATGTCTTAAAACTGGCAAAGTTTTGGGTCCAAGAAAAGAACAAAAATTTATATCGTATTGCTGCAAGTCCGGAGAAGGAAGTTATAACAGTTTTTTGCACTTTCTCAGCTGATAGTAAACTGATAGATCCCATGATTGTGTATCCTTTCGTTAGAATCCCACGTGACATTAGTGCACCAGTTGCTGACAATATTTCTATTGGACGAAGTAAAAGTGGATGGATGACCAGCGCCACCTTAAATCCATGCAATTCTTTTCTAGGTTTAAAAAGGGGGAGGCGTTACATGCCCTTATGGGTCTTGTCATTGGTCCTATATTGAACCAGAATTGGTCCTAGAACGGTTTGCCTACACTCTTAGGAAATATCAGTAAAAGTACGCAGGATGCTGCGAACTTTTGATGCCACAACATGTTACGAACTTTTACGTAGAGTTGTGTAAAATTTTACGCGTCGCTATGGAAAATTACATTGGTTGCAAACAGCAGCATTGACAGATTTTTAAATTCACATAACCTA
>JABFPM010005408.1:0-11311 GCA_022817325.1 Idris sp. 1 HC-2018 | reverse complement strand
GTTTTAAAGAACAGCCTGGACAGCGGCAATAAAAATGGTTTCACAATTGTTTTCAATACCATCGACATAACTCTTCAAATTATGATTGTAAAGATAACGTGAACAAAAAAAGGAATTAATCCACAAAAAAATCCTACTTGAAAAACATTTAAAATAAATTCCTTAAACTTATTAGTTTTATAGTTTTCCTCTACACGAGATAACACTATTTTATGTCCATTTTTTGTAAATACAATATATCTACTAATTTTTAACGATTTATATTATCACCGAAATGAGATGTAGATATCTCTGACTATGTCATACACTGTGAAAATGCAACTTATCGATGCAGCTTGGATAGAAAATGTAACTCGGAATTGTTGCCGGAGATGCGGTATCGAGCAAAAATCGTAAAAGTTGTATCGAGCAGAAACATCATATAATCTTGGAGTAGGACAGTGGTCCGACTGAGCTATCACATGCAAGTACCAAGTTGTCGAATAAGGAGGAAAAAAATTTTTCAGAGAAGGGGGAGAGAGGGGGCAAAAAAGTGCGCGCGGGATAGCAACCGCGGAATATAAATATATCTGGTTAGCTGGGCAGCGAGCACAATGCTATCTCAGCGATGGGATCAAATTGTCGAAGGAGGAACGAACATATTTCGTGTGACCCCAGTATAAGAACGAGTGCGGCTCAATTCCACAGGAATACCTCGATATATTTGTCGTTGGTTACCACGAAGCTTGCACTCGAGCGCAGTCGGCGGCCCAACTCAGGCATAAATCTCACGGGAATGTAACGCCAGAGGGAACCATCCCGGTGAACCCGCTATTCACCTCTTATTCTGCATAGTGCGGTCGTCGTGCAATCAATACCAGTCGATGCAATTGCCTAAATACTGCTATTCAAATACTATTTCTCTTTCTATTGAGTTGTTTACATATTGCAGCTTTGATCTAATTTGTTTATGACAAACTGCATCAACTTGACAATGAAATACGCTACACAAATGTCCTGAAGATTATATGATAATGTTGAAGAAAGCGTACGATACAAAAGAGGTAGTGCGGAAAATTTATGATTGCATGGAAATATAAAATGTTGAGCTGTAGTGTGCATCAATGAAGAAGAAAATAAAATTGGCTTGAAACTGAGAAACTGATTTGACGTTTTGATATTGTTTTAATTTAATGTTAGAAATAAAAAGATTATACAAAATGTTTAGTTGAAACTTTCTGGATACAATTAATTTTTTGTGGAAAATTCATTCATATTTTTTATAAATATTTATAAAGAGTTCATTTGATGTCAGAGTAATTCAAAAGATGATCTTCAAAATCTGAAATATTTAAGTTTCAAAAAGCTACAAAATATTTTGCATTTTAATCACCAATCTAAAAAGTGAGAAACTTATGTTCTTAAATTTTTTAGTTTTATTAAATATCAAAATTACGAGTAATTTTTTAGTATATAATGTGTAGTTAAAAAAAATAATCGTAAGATTCTTTTTAATTTTGTAATGCAAATTTTTAGGTAAATTTGTTTTCGATTAAAAATTCAATGACTAAACTTAACTGGTAGAAAATCTCAAATAATTGAAGATTTTAAGATTTATTCAAAACAAAAAGATCTTGATAAGTATGTGGACTCGCAATTCTGTCAGTTAAAAATTACTCGATCCATAACAGATGTTGTCCCTTCTTTTCTAGAACGCCGTTGCTCTTTTGTAATCAAAAGAATTTTGCCCGAATTGAGACTAGCCTCAAGATTTACCTGTAATCTTATGTACAACGGCATCTTATATAAAATAGGTCCGAATCAAATATGTGCTATCTGTAACTTGTTTTGAAAATTTTTCACTTTATCTTGAGATGTCCAATTTACAACCCTCTTAGACAACAATTCATTGCTAAATACTGCACAAGCGAGAACGAATATGCGAATCTATGCAAATTGCTGAACTCAAACGATATTTACTGCTGGAAAAACTTATATTATTTTATTGTAAACTCTTTGAAACTGCGAGCTTTGTTTTGAACGAATGATAGAACCCTTGTAAATAAAAATGTATGTTTCTTAGTACAATAAATTATCTATGTATCTAATTAAACTTAATCAAAAGTACAGAAATAACTTTTGAAACAAGTTCAAATTTCTAAACGTCTAAATTTATATTGACTTAGACTTATAACCAACTTTTCATTGACTTACAATGTAAACGTTTTATTCAAATCATGTTTGTTTTAATTTTTTTTTTTTTTAAAACAAATGAAATTTCAACATTTAATTAATTGCTTTCAAATTGCAGCAAAATATTTTGTTTTTTACATGCATCATGAAGCACACTGGTTGACGTATAATTTAAGCATATTTTTAATTTAAAAAAAGTAAGAAAAAGTTAATAATTGCTTGTATAATAATAAGTTTAAAGCCTGATCGCGACATGTAACAGTATCATTATATACGTACCTTGATAGTGTAAATTTGAGTTATCATGGAGTAGTATGACCGCGCGTCAGTTACTTTCTTGACATGATGAAGGTGTAGCTGACAGTATCCTTCTCGTCTCAGAGCGCCACATTTTGTCGGCGATTTTTATCTCACTCTGAACCCATACTTACCACCTTCACATGTGAATTTTTTGTTTGCATTTCGTTCTCTTCCTGATGCAAAAACTCTTTTTTTTCTTCCCACTTTTTCGCCGTTATGCATCTTGTTTACTACAGCGATTTACACTGGTTGTATTAAGACGCTAACGTAGATCGTCACGCCTCGTTTACTCGTTCAACGCCAATTTTGTATTTCTATACCTGCACCGACAAAAACAATACAACGTTTACACACCTTCTGGTAATTTGAATAAAATGTAACTAATTGAACTTGATCTTTATCATTTCATTAACAATGTTGTGTTCATCTACATTAATTTTTGACATCGTAAAATAATTGAAAAAAGAATAATTAAAAAACATACATGAATTGCAATTCTACTTTTTTATTTAAAATTCAAAAGGAATTTATATTGCATTTTAAATAGATATTATTCACAATCGCTACTGAAAACAATTTTACATTGACTGTCAAAATGTTAACCATTTCGTTTGCAGGTCTCGTTCATTTGTTTCTGTGAATTTAGAAAGAACAAATCACAGCTCGTTGAAAAATCTAACAAAAAGTCATTTTACAATATATGCAACTGATTTTCTTAAAACAAAAGATAAAAAATAAATTCGATCCATTTTTTGATAATTAATAAAAAAAGCAAATTGAATGCAATCAATTGATGTTTTAATTAAAATGTATTTAGTTATTTACTCTTTTTAGTACGAAATATCTATTGAAAACGTAAAGTTTTTTTTTTAAAAAAACATTCTAAAGGAGACTATATTAAAATTTAAAAACAAATTTAATTTTTAAAATTATAATTTTTTATTTTAGAAATAAATTTTTTCACAAATTAAATATTGTCATAAAATTAAACGTTACTCGCTTGTATTATTTTTATAATTTGCATCAACGTTATGTCGTTGAACTTAACTTTGTCGTTCTTTAACTTTTCGGCGGATGTACTCGCGAACTCAGTTTCATTTTCTAATTGAAAACGATTTGGAAAACTCTTTCTTTTTCGCGAACGATCCGTTCTACCTTTGCGCGTATTCGGCATGTTTTAAACAATTTGCGTAAGCGAAGCACGTATGTAAACAATGCGCAGCAAGACAAGTTGTTGCAGGTCTACGGCTACCTGCGCGCGGCGCGCGCTTCCACATAATGGCTTATAACTTTTTATAAAATTGAGTAAATAAAAAATCGTCTTAGGGGGACATTCTACATACTTCAAGGATACAAAAAATGCAAAAAAAATCAATTTTTTCAAAAGTATAGACTAGAACCTCCCCTTAAGGGGTTATGCCATTAAATTTTGTTTTCTTTTATAGATTGTTGAGAATTTTAAAAAATTAATTTTCACAATAATGACATTTATCTAATTAAAAAAATAGTTCTTCACGAAATTCATTTTAATTCAAAAAAGCTTCTTTTTATTTTCAAGTTTGATAAACAAGCTTATCCAAATTATTTGGTAGAGACAATAAATTCAAAATACAAAAATTTTAATTAAAAGCGACTTTGCAATTCTATAATGACAATAAAGTTGCTTTATATTTCAGAATACCTAATACCAAAGCTATCTATTAGTTGAACAAAAATAAACAAAATAACGTGTTTTGCATTTAAATGAGCCCTCTTAAAGTTTAACACATATATTTTAGCAGCTTGGCTAAGGAAAATTGTTTCCTTGATCCTATTCATTAATTCCACTTATACTTTGATCCGCTTGTTGCGCGGCTGAGACCATTTCCGACTTACGCGATGTCGATTTTAGAGTCGGAGTAGCGGCGAGGAGGGGCTGTCGCCAAGCCAAAGCAGCGACTACGAGGATCAGGAAGAATTAGAGAATCAACGCTCGACTGCCGGCCACACAGTACGTGATCGCAATCCTCGGACCGGTGCTTCCGCTTGTATTTCTTAACAGTGCACTGGGTTCCTATTTTGCATGCATTCGGTCCTATTTATATACATTGTTTTCTACTAAAAAAAAACTACTTTCCTGCATGAACATAAAATATACATTATTGTGCTTCTACATTTTGCATGGTCATGATTATTAAATTAATACATTTTTAATCTTTCGTTTGACCGATGTAGGATTTTCATCGAGATCTGCAAGTTTTATAAAATAAGGTCCTTAAACACCAACATCTCTGATTATGTCAAATTACTGATTTATTAGAATGTTCTTTTACTTATTTTAGCTTCAAAATGTAAATTTAATGAAGAATATTTTTGATGGTGAAGAATTGGACTTAAATTGAATGGGAAAATAACAAGAAACAATCAGATAAAAAGTGCTTGAAAGCAAGTGAAATAGAATGTTGCACTAATTAAACGAATGTTCTTATACTTTTTTATTTGTAAATGTATATTCCTCTAATAAGCAGCGTCACTGTCTTTCTTTCGTGACTTTCTAAGCCCATAAAAAAGTGCTCGATTATACCGAAAGCTTTATAAATGGTGTCTTTGCATGCCTATATGAAGAAAAAAAATCGGCACCAAAAATTTCGTCTGGAAACACCTATTATTGTTTGTTCGCTTTTTGTTCTGTCAAATTAAAGCACGTTGCATTAATGAATTGTAGAACTACGCAATATCGGGATTTTGTGCCATCAGACATATTTACTCTGTGACTTTTGTTAATTATTTTTTGGCACCCTTATTCAATGTATATTTCGGTATAAACTATGTCCACGAGATTATATTTAGTTTTAATTTTATCAGTGCATTTTGGAATTTTATTTTTCGTTGCTGTTTTTCATGGACATTTTTATTTGCGTATATAAAATTGTAATTTGATAATAAAAAAGTTGATTTATTTTTGCAGAATTACATGGAGAAATTTATTTAATTGAGATAATTAAATTTTAGTATTCTCAACAAGTTTGTTAGTTGAGCATTCATTTTAAAATTTAGTTTCCTCAAAAATGCAAATTTCTTTTTGTATTCGTTAACTCTTGTATTTGTAGGTGCAAATCATGTACTGTTTGTCGACGCTGGTTATCATTATTTATTGCTCAAAAATTTAAATTTATAAAATTAATAGGATGCTCGAAATGCATCAAATATTTGATATAACTGCCCGTGAATGCATGCCAGCGCAGCCCAATATAAATATTCGTAATAATTTTTACTTTTAAATGCCATATAATAACTATGGAAAGGAAAACTATACACAAAATAGTTTGCGAAAATGGCTTAAAAAGCCCACCGCCCTCCCCCTCAATCAATAACATAATAAAAATGTATGATGAATAATAATGAAAAATAGTATATTCATTTTGATTATCAAGAAGTGCGTTAAAACTTTGACAGCAAAACTAAAAAGGCCCATTTAAATAAGATATCATACAGTCATTCAAATATATGGCTGGGCCATTTTTGTTTATCCTAATGAATAAATTCACATTAAAAGAAGACCGTAATTTCCATAATTGCTTATATTTTTTTTTGTTTATATTTAATTTTTGTTTATTATTATAACTTTAGACAAATAAAATATAAAAGTTATTTAAGTTTTTCCAGGACCAAAGTAAACGATAGTTGAACAATTTAAAAGCTTTATAAAAAAAGGGGCGGGCAAAGTTTTTGTATTTTATTATTTGCAATTCTATTTTTACATTCAACATTGATTGTTTTTCTCATTTAAAGTTTCTCTACTTTTACATAAATTATATCTTTCAGAATTTTCTACTAACAGTTTTACATTTTGTTAAAATTATTGACAATTTTGCTTGAAGAACTTCAGTTATTGAAGAGAAAAACTTGACATTTTCGGTAGGAAATCCATATTAATAAAGAGGAAATTTTCTTATTTTGTTTGAACAATAAGAATGAAAGTTCAACTTACCCCTTTCCCCTTCTCAATATTTAGTTCATTTTCGGAACATATTCTCAAACATTTCCCCACTTTCTTCCCCGCGTACAATGAACTTATTTTGTGTATGGCCCTAAACTAAAAAATTAACATTTTACTCTTAGTTGGTAATCAATGTTACAAAATTTAAAATTCGCTTCAATTTTAATTGCAAAAGTTTTCATTAACTTATTAACGCCAGAAGAATTCATTCAATTTTTGTACATTTTTCTAACTTAAATTTAAATATTTAAGTAATTCAAAAGTTTTAAGTGTTCTCATTCAGATTCTGATAAGTAAATTGATTTTTTAACACGTGCATCAAAAAATTATGAATTAATTTTTACTTATAATACTGACATTTGAAATATTTTATTTCTTTAGTCAGCAAATGGTTTTTAATATTCACTTTTACAAATATATTTTTTCGTGTGTACCCATAATAGTATGATTCAATTTACTAAGAATAATGTTTCGGCATATTATTTTATAAAAATAAAACATGCAAAATAAATAATAAAATTATATTATCAAAAGATAATAACTATGGACATGTTTATTATAATTTAATATATCAAAATGTAATACTTTTTATATACATAAAAAACATCGTCTTAAAGTGTTCTTTGTTCTAAGAAAGAATTTTTTGAATAAAATTATGTTCATTACTTACAAAATTTATGACTTATAGTGCAACATCAATTTTTGTTTATATTATATTTCACATAATCCCCCTACTATTTGCAAAACGAATATTTTAAAATAAGAAATTTGTACTTCAAACAGTACCATTTATCAATTTAAATAAAAAATCACCTGTCTAGAAATAAATCTGTCTTGATTTTGAAAATTGAACAAGAGATACCACTGCAAGCATAAATTGTAGATTCGTACAGATATAATATCGTCTGTTCCAAGGACTTTGGCTATTTCTCATTGTGACTGAGGTTCTCTCATGCGTTAACTGCTCTGGTTACAGTCGGAAGCAAGTGCTCTTTTGGAGGGCGACGCCAGGGCTGGAATTGCTGGACGGGCAAGGAATTTGAGGCACGACGTCCAGCGGAAAATATCGCGATTACGGCAGGACAGGACATCCTCCGAGGCGTTCCCGTGTAGTGCCAGCAGTGTTGAAAGTCTTCCAAGTGGAAGCGGCTCTAGTACACAGGCCCTCGTACGTGCAGGAAGCAATCATAGTTCGATATCCTGCGAAGATAGAGATGCCGTTAGTCCAACGTCTGTGGGGCCGGTCCTGTGTCGAGCTCGGGCTTTAGTCGATTATACGCCCAGTCCTTATGACAAGGATGTACTCAAGTTTAAGGTTGGTCTTTATGCACAGACAATTGTCTTTCATAGAATGACAATTTATTTCTTTAGAAAATTGTATCATTTTTGTACATTCTGAAATTATCTAAAACTAGGGTAAGGCTCGGTTTGCACACACTTTTTATACATTGTAAATTATAAGAACTTTATTTATTTTGATTATAAAATTTTACTGTCGATATTGCATTTTTTTTATTTTACTTTTAATAAATATTTAAGAATCGAAAATTTTACTTTGGAAAGCCTTTCAGTAATCTATTAGTACAAATGAAATATCATTGAAAACTCAAAATAATTAACTGTAGGCAAAGCAGGCAAGACTGCAAGGTTGGTAGTGCTAACGGTAATCTTTGTAGTGCAAGCTGGAAATTTTACCTTCACGATTGTTGGCATAACAGTAATGTCTGCTATGCCTACGTTTCATTATTTTCAGTGAATATTTTATATTCATACTTTTCTTTAGTTCTCATCAATTTATCTAATATAGAATTTTTATTTATTTATTTCGAAAAAAGACAATACGAAAAAATATAATATGCTTACCGGTCATTTTTTTATAATTCTTCCTCTCTCTCTCTCTCCCCCCCCCCTCCTATCTATTTTTAATATGAATATATGCGGTTCTTCTAAATTATTCAGAAAAATTTTTAAAAAGAGGCAAAACTGTGAGTTCTGTATGTCAACCCTTTATCTCTTTTCAATTACCTTTTTCTTCTTTCTTTTAAAAGATTATAAATTACGTGCGTAAGCCCGTTAGTTCTCTTCCTTTAAAATAGTCCCCTCACTTTTGCGTAATGTTTTTTTGGAATTTAGTCTTTTATTTGTTTATGTATTTAAAAAAACAGTTAATAATTTTACTGATTAAACATAAATGTAAAAAAATGAGTAAATTTTTTATTTTATTTATTTATAAATTGACTCTTTTTTATTTCATTCTTTAACAATTTTTTTTTGTTTTTTTTTTATTTCTCATCCCTCTTCTTTCATTTACATATTTAATATTAAATTTGTAAATTTTAACAACATGCAATTATAATACGATTCATTAATATACATATATGATAAATTCAATTTGAATGTGTCATACACTTAACTTTATCATACAATTGATTATGAGTGAATTTGCCTAGTTAGTGTTGCCAACTTTGATTTTACAGTAACAACTGGTATTCTGAATGGTTCTTAGCCAATCAGAAAAGGCTTTATGAGCGTTATTCTGATTTAACTTCACTTTAATAACAAGCCTTTTAATATGTAGGATTATTTTTCAATCAAATCGAAATATGCCATATTAAATTGAATATTTTTATTTGAAATGTCAATTGGTTTCTGTCCTAATTTTAGGATATTCTGCTGAATGTATTCAACACGTCTTCTCTTTTTTCAACAGAAGTGTACTTTTTCTAGAAATTCCATCGTTTCTATAATACTTTTTGGGTAAATATTCAGGAGTACGAAAAGTACTGTAATATATGGGATTGTACAAATGCGTTCGATGCATAGAGTGAACTCATTTCCATATATAATCAGTACATTTAAATGAAATTCATTTAATTCAAATGAGATTTGGTTCATTTAAGCTCTGACAATTGTTTCTTCTTCATGAAATTAATGTTACAAATAAATTATTTACATTCGAAAAGTATCTACTAAAAAGAGAGGAAAAATGTGTGTGGTTTTTTGCGAAAATAAAGTAGTTCACTAAATAAAATTTCAAACTAGAATTTTTATTTATAGGAATAAGTTAATTCTTTTTATAATAAATTTAAACAAAAAAATAAAATAATATAACTATACAAGTTAAATTCAACTCATTTCATAGAACATGTATTACAAGATAAATGAATTTTGCAGGTCGTTAAAATGTAAAGCCTACTATCCGATTGTATTAGTTTGAAGAGTAATAAAATTGGCTGTCCATCGGACTTTATTATGACACTTTACTCTTCCATATGATTTCAATGTCAACTTTTTTTTCATATCTTTTATGATCATGAATTGTATTCTAACAGTATTAAAATCTGCAATTCTTTTTTGTTTGTTTATAACTAGTTCCAAAGAATATATATTTTAAATTGTTATTGTCTAAAAATTATAAGGATTGGCATTCTTTAAGTGAAGTATGATAATTTAATTTGTTTAAATTTAAGTTTTTTTTTATTAAATATTACCATCAAGAAAACTACCGATTTTTTTTAAATTTTGCAATATATATTGTAAACTTTATCAATAAATAATTCATAAACTCTAAGAATTTTTTTATAAAGTTTACGAACTCACTTTCTCAGTGTAGAAGGACAAATTTTCTGGTAGTTCAATTGTTAAATCAACAATATACATTTTTTTTGTTTCAGAAAGGAGATATTATAGATGTTATTCAAATGAACAACAGTGGTATGTGGAAAGGTGTCGTACACAATAAAATTGGACACTTTAAATTTATAAATGTCGAGATATTAAATGAAAGAGCATCAAGAAGAGAAGCCGAAAGAGGAAAATGGGGCCAAAAGTATAGACAAAAGCCAGGGTCTGTACAAGAGTTATTACAGAGAATGAATCTGCAGGTAAAATTCTGATTTTTTTTACAGTAAAAGAATCGTTTGTAAGAAAATATCGAAGAAATCAAAATGTTGAGTTTAATTTGTGAATAAAAGTTGTCAACTGAATCAATAAAATTATATATTCGCAACGACAAGTTACTCTCAGCAAGACAAAATCAGGGTAACATTGAATGGGTGTTTGTTTGTTTAAGTAACTACTGACTAATAAGGATTTGTCAGCAGAGTATGTAAATTTAATAGATATAACAGTTGAATTGCAATCAAAAGGGCCACTACGGCCGCACTGAAAATCGATATTTTCAATACAACAGAGCTTACACGTTCAATTCTGCTAACTACGCTAAACTAACCCGATGTGCATAATGAATGTGTAGGAACACATTCCTGTATTCGTGCTGAACGGCTATGAGGATTTGGAGATGTTCCGAGAGTTAGAGCCAGCAGACCTCGACTGCCTCCGCATTCATCACCCGGAACATCGGGCCAAGATACTTACCGCGGTTCAACTACTTCACGACTTGCAATGTAAGTATCGCTACTCGCAATCAATTTGCGTCGAAAGGCATGCAAATCTTATTAGCTGTACATGCTGCCGCAACGCAGATCTAAATTATGCTCCAAAAGACAATCATAATTCTCATTTTCTGTAATATTTGTGAAATGTAATAAACTTTATATTATGACATTATATATAAATATGACATATATATATGGGCAATTCTCTAGAACTTTTAACTTTTAACTTGCCAAATTTGTGAAAAAAAAGTTTTAGCACATCTTAGTTTTATCATAATTATCATTTATTATTAATTTAAAATGAATAATATAAAGTTGAACATTAATAAATTACACGTGCGTAAATTTAAATTAATATTTCATTTTAAAAACATAGGTAAATGTTACGTTTTTAACAGCTTTTCTGTTCTAATGTCAAAGACGTAATATTTTGAAACGGTCTTTCAATTATTTAAGTAGCTTT
>JABFPM010005407.1:0-11313 GCA_022817325.1 Idris sp. 1 HC-2018 | reverse complement strand
TGGTCGGTAATAAAGAACTAGTCAGCAGTGGGAGGCGAAGTGATGTCCTGTGTCGCTTTGTCGTAAAATGGGGATCGAGTTTTGTTCCTATACTTGTGCAATCTTATTAAAACTTCGCGCCGCATATTGACTTTGCTTATTGATTACCTTTTTCGTTGTTCTTCGTGTGCGCGACTTTTACGATATTTTTGAGTAGTGTCAAAAGCTCGCAAATTTATCCCGCAAAATATTGTGCATCAATTTTTTACAGAAGCCTGCAAACAATTTCCATATATTGAGAAAAAGGAATTTTTTTAATGTTTTCCAAAAATATATTCTCGAATATATTCTGTAATTTTACGTCAAATTTTTTTTTTGTGTAATTTGGAATCAGCTCATTTTTTTTAATTTTGGATTCGAAAAAAATTGAATGCGATTCGAAACCGTTATGGAAAATCGAATAATAAATGACTCGTTTCCGATGTGTAACAGACGTGATTCCAAGTCGAATAAGAGTATGTATTTGGCGTTGGAAAAGTTAATCGTGATTCGTGAATCGGAAACGAATCGTAACTTTGAACATTTTATAAAAAAAAAATATTTTTGGATTTCAACATCATAAGTTTTGAGTATCTAGATACTATAGGTATTATAGTTTTAAAAGTTTTTTTTTTCAAATCAAAGGTCAATTTGAGATTGTATACAATATAAAGTGTAATTTCAATATATTCTTGAGCATCTCGACAAACCAAAATTTATTACCATTTATACAAGCATGCGGACAAATTTTAACGTGTTTAAGGGCTCACGAATATACACTCAATAGAATTTGAATAAAAAATACTGATTTCAATGTAATATTTTGCAAAATATATTTCTAAGTATTTAGAAACTCAAAGAATTTTCTGCGTCTATGCTTTGTCATAACAAGATGCAAGCAAAAATTAAGAGCGTCTGAACTGCAAAAATAATTTGAACCCAAAATGCTTTGTCATTGCAAGCCTACAAAAATTTAAAGAGTCTAGATAATCAAAAACATAATCTAAAGAAAGTTCCAATATAAATTCATGATTTTTGTTCAGTATTTCTGGTTTGAACATTAATTTCTACTAGTTTTTGTAGGTATCGGATATAAAAAAGTTTATTTCAAGATTGTAGTGGCAAGGCATACATACCAAACAATTTTTGGGAGTCTCCATACCCTAAAATATCTGCAAAGGCACCAATTGTCAAGTTGAGTAATACGGTTAATTGAAATATTATAAAATTCCATATTTTATCTGAAAATTTAGCGCTTTTACTGTAATAAATTTTTATGCATGACGTTGATATTTTTATGATTCTTAAACTAGCTTGAAAAAACAGATTTTTGTCTAATGTAAAATATTAAAATTCAAAAAATCTGTAGCTCATTTGTCAAAATATTAAAAAATTACCTATCTTTTGAAAAGTTCTCAGACCCTGAGAAACCTCAAAAATAGCATAATATACTTCCTCATGAATTTTGAATAATCCCACAATGCCACCAAAAGACCCTCAAAATGACCCCAAAATAAACCCAAAAAGATTCCAGAAAGACCTTACAATTAGCCAAAAAGGACTTCAGAAGAATCTCAAAATACTCTGAGATACCCGAGAATGAATTGAAAGCAATTATAATATGACCTTAAATTGATCTTAAAATAAACATTGAATAGTCTATGTTACGCCCGAGATCATGCTGAAATAGTCTGTCTAACTTTAGTTTTAAATCAGATTATTGTATTTTTATAGTCATTTTGAGATCAATGAAAATAATCTCAATTATTACGATATGAAATCGATTCGTAAACGATCAACTTTTCCAACACCAAATACGTACTCTTATTCGACTTGGAATTACGTCGGTTACACATCGGAAACGAGTCATTTATTCATCGTTTTTCCACCTCGGTTTTGAATCGGAATCGAATCGATTTTTTAATAGGCTATACGAGATTTCGTAATTATGTGCATACAGATAATATATATTGTGAAACATTAGCTAAAAGAATTCGACGGCACAGCCCGAACGCGCACGCATTTAATCGATAATCACCGGCAAGTGGTTTTGAGCAAAGGGTGCGGTGTTGGATACATCTGCGAGGGTATCATCAACCCAGTACAAAAGAGCGATCCATCATCTTCGGACAAACTGAGCTCAAAATTGGTCGGCTGCCTCTTCGTTTTTCGGCCACGTTTGAACGTGCGACTGTAACGAGAATACAGATTATTTTTTGCACCAAGAATAACAATCTCACGAATTTCAAATCAATTGTCAACTCGAATTAAACTTATCACCATTACAAATACTTATAGTATAAACTTTAAAGACAATATTTTATTATACAAATAAAGAAGTTTATTTTATTACTTACAAAAAGTTACTGCGTAATTTTACTGCGGTGGTATATACAACACCCAGGGACGTGGTTTTGGGTGAACATTTTTGTTCAGGGTAAATACTCTTGGATGAAGCAAAATTTCGCGATGCAAATTTGTCTGTGAGCAAGAACACTGAAAGGATTACGGTGCGTCAACGCGATGACGGAACGTTCGATAATCGCTCGACCGCTCTAATATTTCGAATAGTTCGCATTTACAATGAATGAGCTTTATTGGTGGGAAAAGTGAGGGGGGTATTTTGAGCTGCTAGGACATCCATCATTTGGTGTCAACGTGATTGTCTTTTCGCTGTATACTTAAGCGCAAAAGTATTGTCCGCAATTGTATAATCCGCAGGCTCAAATTTTAACTGAATTTATTGTTTACTTATACATTATATTTATATTTTCAATTACACTCTATGAAAAGTATTTTTAATGTGCAATTTTTATTTTACAGATGGAATCCCTTCTAAATAAAGAGGTGTCGCCACTTTGCGGAAACATTTGCATATTATTATTTATTAAAATTTATGGGAGTACACTGTTGAACATTTTACACTTATTTTAGTACAGTTGTATACGATTAAGTACACATTATATTAGAGTTGATTATTCACAGAATAAAAATTAAATAATGTATACAGAAGGGTGGTAATACGAATTGAGAAAAATTAATTAGTCTACACTGTTCACAAAAGCATCAACAATTTTAATTCGTTTGCATATTAAGTTTTTTTCAGTTACTTTTGTACAGTTTATTAAATTTAATGAACATTCCAACTTAAAAATAAAACTTAAGTATGAGACGTTTATTAATTTTCAAAACCGTTTCTTAAATTTTATAAACACGTTTAATAACTTTATATTAAAATTACAAATATTTTTGACAGTATAAATCAGCAGTCGTTTGACAAAAATAAAGTACATGTTTAGAGTTAGATCAAAGTGATCAGTTTTTACCCTAATTATACTACTAATTTTAGTTATGCGATTGTATTGTATTATTGATCAGAATGTATTAAAAAATGTAATTTAACGTATATTAAAAAGTTTGTTGTCAGTGCACTTTTTTCTCAAAGTGAACTAAAAATTTTTTGATTTAATGCTGCAATTTATTATATTAAGCAATAAAAAAGGTGTCTTTTTGCTGTAAAAATGCTTAAACTAAGCCAAAGTTGCGGGCCAACAACAATGTAAAACAAACATTCCAAAATCTCCATAAATGTGATTGAAATATCAACGTGATACGTTACAAAGCGCGGAATGTATTTTTCATTAGCATGCGGCGTGTGGCGCGCGCGTAAACTACGATCCGCATAAAATGCGCGTGCTTTTTAATGCCAAAAAGTATATTATATTTATGGCATTTGTGTATATGCAAACAAAAATATGCTGGCGCGCTCAGAGAGAGAGAAGAGAAAAACAGAGGAGAGTTCTGGCATTTTCTAACAGCCGCTGCTGCTGCATCAGGGGTGTCAGCGCGTAATCGAGTTGCACCCTCTCGCGTATATGTGTATCCGACTATGTCTGTTTTATTTATCCGATAACACGCCATTATGGACATCGCGAATATGGTCACGTCCGTAACGATTGGCTATTTATAATAACACGTGGAGTATTGGTTATTAGTTGTGCGTAAAGTGCGATTCAAACAGCACCCCAGCATGTACAATATGAGAAATGGCCTTTCATCAGTTTGTCGCATCCTACATCCAAAATTGGCTTTTAGTTGGCTTGAAAATGGCAAAGAACAAATAAATACAAATTCCTTAGTCGACGAATACATTCTGACCACAAATTTGGAATAGTTTCTGATTTCAAAACTTAGAATTCCTTTATAAAATTATCATGTTTAAGAACTGAATCATAATTTTGGATTTTGTTTAATTGCACTGGAAAAATTGATCAAAATGTAATTTTGGATGTAGCCTTTACAAACATTCGCTGTTTTTGTGTCTAAAAGTTTTGATTACATTTTTTTAATAGCACACAACAACCTATAAAAATGATTTTTTTCTCTACACTATAAAATCTTGTAAATACATTTTTATTGGAAGATAATTCGAAGGATTCTATACATGTACAAAATGTAATAATATTAATTGTAACAAAAACAAGGTAATATAATATGTTTCATTATTTTAGTATAATATAAGTCAAAAGATAATAATGTTGTAAAAGTTGAATGCGATAATAACAAAAAATCATCATCAAAGTATTTAAATATTTTTCTTCTGCCACGAACTTGCGAATAAACAAGACAGCATTGCCTAGCGGCGTTTATGACGATAATGGTATGTGATATAATAACTAGTGCTTGCAATTCTGTATGTATACACTTAATTATATAACATATATATATTGATTGATTGATTTGTACCATACAAATTATTATTTATATATTACATTTTCTTTTTAAATATGAGCCTTGGCTGAAAATGATATTTTTCTTTATTAATTAAGATCCATAACTTAATTTCAAAATAACTCATTTATATTAAAATTGTAAGTGAAGAACTTTAAATTGATTTTTTCGCTTATTATCGATTTTCAAATTACACACTTCAAAAATTAATGTATGTTTACAATGAAATTCCAATAATTTTTCTGCTGAATAAAATTATTTAAATGACACTGAATAGATTTATGTAAAAATCAATTTATCGAATGACATAAACTTTACATAATTTACTATACTGAGTGATGTTATAAAACATTATGTTATAATGTCAGCATAATTATCAAAAGCAAACTCGATTCATTAATTCTTCATATGTTTCAACAATTTCTTTCATAATGCTTATCTGCTCGCAGAAAATCCTAGTTTATTTGACTATGTTTACAGTTCTCGTAAGTTAAAAGTGTTACACTGAGAAATTACTTAACTAGAGTCCAGTTGTTTCGTGTTACTAACCAGTGAGCTCTGGTTAAACAACAACCTGAGTTTAGTTGTTTTTAATCTGAGTCTGGTTAATTTTAACTAGACTCAGATTATTTTTTTAACCAGAGTTCTCTGGTTGGAGACACGAAACAACTAAACTCAGATTAAATGGTTTTTCAGTATAATTTATTGCATTTATGTTTATGTCATATATACAAGGCATGTCTGCAATCTCCAAAATAATAACATAAGTATTATATAAAATAATAATCACAAGTTTTCTGATACTGAATATGATTAAAAATCTAATTAATATCTCACCCATACATAGCAGTAACGTGTTCAAATCGTTTTGAGAGTGTTATTCTCAACCCTCTTTATCGTTTTAAAAACATTATAAATTATGCTATTAACGTTTTCAAATCATCTTAAAAACTATCAAATGTTGCAATTATTTCGTTACATTAGAGTTTTGTATACGTTTTATGATACATTAGAAATTGGTTTTGATAACATTTACAACACGTTATGGAGATTCAAGGTCAAGCATAAAGTTTTTTTAAGTTGGTTTTGTAAACGTTGAAGAAAACATTTCGTAAACTATTTATGACTAATACTTTTTTTCTTCTCTTTAAAATGTTATGAGCAAGACTCTCAGAAATAATTTTTTGATTTATTAAACGTTATCAAAATTAATTTCTAATGTTTCATAAAACGTATACAAACTGTATGGGCAAGCAGTCAGCATAAGATTATACTAAGCACTTTTTATACAATGATTAAATGCATTGATTTTATATACAATAAATTATATAAATTTTTGTTATTCATAAATTGTATATTCAGGATTTCAATTATTTAAAAAATTAATATAAATTGTCTACTAATATCTTAATTGATATATTAATTATATATATATATCTTCCCAACTGATGAATCGTCTTTTTTACCTCCGCAAATAATTCATCAAGAATCATAGATAAATTGATTAGTTTTTTTTTGAATATAAGGTGAGTTTGTAAGTCATTCAATAAATCATTTATAGGCATATTTGTAATGATAACCTATATGCTGCTTTAGTAAAATAGTCAATTTCATGAATTAATTTCTCAGCACTCATATGATGCAATTTTTTGTATAATGTACCAATGGACAGACAGTTATTTTCTTTACAACATATTACAATTACATGACATTCTTAATAAGTTATATCGATCAAGTGATTTTCTATCTTAACATTTTGAACAACGATAGAATTGAAAGTATCACGAATTTAAAGCTTTGGGAAAAGTTGAAATTAATAAAATGCATCACATTTAGTGGTTTCAGAATGATATTTACTCCTAAGTAAACGAAGTTAATATGATTGAAGATTATTGAATTTACACTCTTGCAAATTTGTATCGATTAATTATAGATTTCATAATATACGTGATAGGCCTAACTTAATTGTGGTAAACAATGAAAATTTATCAAGGCCGATTTAATTTCTTCTCTTGAGTTACATAAGCAAATCGGATCGGTGATACGGTTTACGTCGCGGTGTCGACTCTCCGCGTATGTTTGCTCCGATACGAGTCATCCCCAATTAGTGGAATTAATAGCGTTAGACTTTGGGGGAACTAATGCCCTGCTTGTCTGTGCATATATATATAGATGCGTGCGTGTGTACATTCACGTCAATGACTGCACTTTCCTTCGTGCCTAATGAACGATGGCTTTGTTTGTAACGCAATGCGAGAAAATATCTCCAATGCTTTTCCACTGCAAGGAGATACATTCAATCGTTAAATATGCATCCCAGTAGCACTGCTGAAACAAATGAAGCAAACCAAAAAGAATATATTTAGTAAATACGTCGTTTGACGGATGAGCGATTGCTTTTGCACACACACCCTCATCTGCTTTTTGAGAAATCCAGCTTTGTGTCATACCGATGCACTTTTTGCTTCAAAACTTTATTTTTCCCCAATATAAAACAATTTCTCTCTATAAGGCAGTAATAAAAATTTGTTCAAACTAAAAATTAACTTCTTTTAAAATTTAACTTTTTTCTCGTGAGTAAAAATATATAATATTCAATTAAAGATGTATAGTGCGCGAAAAATTCTGCAGACTATGCAAATGTCGGTGACGTCAGATGCGAAAAAGTGGCTTAACAATATTTTGCGTCTAAAAATGGGCTTCCATCTTCGATACCGCATGACTCGGTGAAACCGAAGCTCGGTGCACATACGCGCGCCTCTTTCTTGTTTTTCCTTCGGCCTCATTCACTTTGATGTGTGTTTTACGCCTGCTTTCGTGGGATAAAACGGGGCGTTTTCAGTCAAGCTGTTGCGTGATACGCATTGTTCATTATAAACGGAATTGCTGCCAAGCAACGTTTGTCCGACAATGAAGGTCCATATTGGACTTTGGCTTTTGTTCCCGAAAAAAAGTAAAGAAAAAACAAAATATATACACACACTCATACAGAATGAAGCAGAAAATCGAGAAGAACAATCGCTCGCGTGAAAATATAATATGAAAATAGAAAATAATGGCCGAAAAAGGGTACGCGACAGTTTGTCATTGCCAAAAGGCATATCTGCGGATCTTGTGTCACGCGTCCATCGTCGCGGAATGAGCCGTTTGGATTTATCGAGCCGCGTCGCCAGTCATTGATCCGGGCCTAGAGATGGAAATGGCCGATGTCAATCGTTCATGATAAATTTGCCCTGTTATCTTGTTATTCTTTAATGGGGGGATCTTGTAGCGGTCACACGGTTTTGGGAAATTGAATTCTTTTGCTGTATAACTCAAATATAAAATAATTATTTTTCGATTTCCCATCCAAACGTTGTTATGAAATCGAAATAAAGACCACTACAATTTTGTATTTTTTGGTATAATTCAGTATTTTCTTGTATAATCTACATGTAATAAATGATTGCAACTTTTTGATTAAATTTTTAAATATGGAATTTAAATGTATTTAAATTTTATTGTAGTTTGTTTTTAGTGGAGGTACTGCAAAAATGTTTCAAAAATATATAAACTTGCGTCAGATCTTAAATTAATGTATGTGGATGGTGCATGAAAAATATTCTTTGAACTTGAATTTAATGCATTAGTACGTGGAACTAAATGCAAAACAACATAAGGTTGATCTTCTTTGGTATAAATAATATTTGTTGCCTCATAAATTTATTGTTAACACGATTTTTTCGATTTTATTTATTAATGATGTATTTGCAAAAAATATGTTAAAGGAAATTTTCTAGAGTTACTTTTGATTATGCTTTAGAGGAAATTAAAAAAAACTGTTTTTTCATATTGAACTTAAAAAGATACGTAAAAATATCTTGATTTTTATTTTTGTATATATAAAATTTATAATTTAATAATATGTTGTTTTTTATATGATTGTAAAACTTTTTTGGTAAAAGTAAATTAAAATATTTTTAGATATATGTTTAATCTGAAACCATTTTTTGAATACATAAAATTCTTCAATATTAAAAATTATAAACTAATCAATTGATAAAAAAAATTGTAGATAAATTGTACGTAAATACTTGTCTAAATTCAATAAACAAATTTGTGCAATTCTTAAAATTTTCGTCTAACGAATGTACAGACTAGATTCGAAAAAAAGAAAAATGTACCTTGCAAAACTGGCAAATATTTTGCTGTTATATATTATTGGTCAATTTTGTCCACATATATATAAAACGAAATATTTTCCAATTTTCAGTTGCAGTTTTTTTTTGCATACTGCATTTATAACAGTTAGTTTCATAAAAAGATATCAAAATAAATATCATTGAAAACACAAATTTATTTTAACTCAAGAATTTTTTAATAATTTTCTTTCATTTCATCTCCAGTTTTAATTCCCAAACCGATTTTCATTCGTATACAATTTGAAAAGTCAAACCACACAAATTATCCTTTAAAAACTAACTCAAAAATTATCAAGACTGTCAAAGCGCGTGATGAAAAATTCACTCTCGATAACATGCGATCAATAAAAATACTATTACTAGCTAACCGCATAAATAAATATCTATTAAAACAAGCGTTGTTTAAATTAACTTGAAAACTGTTTATAAACCCACTGCACCTAAAAGAATCGACATTCACCCGCTATCGGCAATCAATATTTTTTAAATCAAAACATAATTATTAAACGAAAAAAAAGGACGACTGAAATAAATAATAATAATAATAATACAAAATTATTCCAACAACACAGTCAAGAAATCGTTTGCTAAATTAATTTAAATTCCACACAAATAACCGATCAAAAGAATTTTCATACTACCGTGCGCTTCTTCCGTCTTTTTTTTTCGATACATCTACTCACACATTCGTCCTGGTCCTGGAAACAAAATTCTTATACACAATGGTCCAGATTGACACATGCTTTTCCAGGTTTTAGGTTTTTTGGACGAATGACCAAAGGCTCTGTTATTTGTCTGGGGTTATTGCACGAGGTCAAGGGATGAGCTGGGACGTGTGCGTATTGGTAACCAGGCGCACATACATACATACATATATAGTGCACGGAGGGACCCTCTTCGTAGATGAATCTGGATCAGCAGGCCGATGAGGGCAGATGAGGGGTGATCGTCAAAGTCCCCCCTTCCCTCACCTCCTGTTCCTCTGAATATATCTTCAAAAGGTCTATGACAAGATAATCGACAAGTCTTCTGTGCATATATTTTTTTATTATCAATTGTGTTGGCTGAAAAATTATATTTTCAACGGTCTACCAGGCATTCAATATGACACTCATAAAACATGTCTCTTTATAATTGAAAAAAGTTATTATTTGTGCTTGAGAGTGTACGTGAAATATATTATTTGCAAATAAAACGTCACCGAACGCGATTTACACATTTAGCATGCTTGACATTTGCCATGTTATCTGTAATTAAAATTTACAATGGCGCACATTTTCTATTCAAAAGTTTGCTTGCAACTTTCACTGCTAGATTATGTATATATATATATAAGCGAGATATTTGTTTCACACGATGCCAATAAAACTCGAGCGACCTGCACAATTATTAATAGTGCGATGCAACTTTTTTATTTTTCGTTGACGTGATAGGGATACAGTGATTATTTTCACTGATTTTCACTAACAACAATTTGCATTAATAAGCCAGAAAGTCTTCTACTGTTTAAGAACACTTCGCGACGCTGATTATGAGATGTTATCGTCAAATTATTGGTGAAATAAATTGAGTGAAATACGTGGATGTATACTTTTTATGACCCAACGCGGAGACATGTCTAAAAAGTTTTGCATATAACAACTTAAGAATAAATAACTCATATTATTGGGCTTATGTGTAAATTGATGCATTTTTTATACATACATACATATGGTCAGATTCTTAATACATTCTTTTTATCATAAGAATACGGTATTAAAAAATTAATTTGCATTTTTTTTATAAATACAAATAAGTATAAAATTAATTTAATCACCAAATATTTGGCATTTAAAATGTTAGATCTACATAAAAGTTTAACCCCGAAACAATTATACATTTTCGAAAAACTTTATACAAAACTTAATATCATATCCGTAGCAAAAAAATCGAAGAACATTTGCAAAGACTGCTGTTATCGAAGCAGCTTCTTAAAATTCTCGTCGTTTGTTTGCGAATTCGTGGCATCCCGGGGTATATATCGGAAAATGCGCATCGCACCGAGAGATACCAATGTAACTTATATATACACAAGATCCAACTTTGTGTCGTTACAAACGATTTCGCAATTCGGTGTGTGCGATAGAGGTCGCAAGACGAAGTTAGCGGTTAGGAATTCATCCTGCAGCTTAAACAGGTATACATATATACACACGCTGGAGAAGCCGTCAAAGATATCAAGTACGGTACCGTCACTACTGTCGGAACGAAGTGTACACACCGTCTCGGGTGGTGGTGGTTGTAAGAGGGAGGATGTCGTGGGGCGGAGGGCTTCAAGGGGGGATTTTAGCACAACTCGGAAGAGAAAGAAACCCCCCTCGAGGGAGAAAGACGGAGTTAGCTT
>JABFPM010005406.1:0-11313 GCA_022817325.1 Idris sp. 1 HC-2018 | reverse complement strand
GTAATCAGGTGTCATAAAAACTGGGATTTTTGAATATTCTTGTATTTTGCATGATTGTCCTGAAGTATTAATTTAATTTTCATTTCTTTATAATGCATTACTAGTGATACAGCATTACTTAAAATGTATTACATAAAGTAAAATTAATTTAATAATCCAAAAAAGGTATTATAATTAAAAGTTTTAATTATGGCCGAGTAATTCAATGAAAAAAATAAACTTCAGAGGTAAATTTTTTTTTCTCCGCTTCATAAAAAGTTATGGAGTTGAGAAAAAATCAGTTATTTTGGCTTTCTGTAGTTTTATGAGAGTTTTTTTACCAAAAAATGGTTTTCTTGTGGTTCACAGTGTATTTAATTTTTATTTTTTAAAAAACAACTTACAGACTTAGACTGCCAAAGTTTATTTGACCACTGAATCTCATAACCAATCAGAATTTAGTTTACATTACAAATAAATCCCATATTAGTTGCAAAGTAGATTGCTACCTTTACACTTTATAGTGTGTAAAAAGTTGTTTAAATTCTACACAAATGAGTTAGTCAAAACAAGACTGGATCATCTTCGTTTTGAAAATCAGTACAAAAATTAAACTTGAATGTAAAATAAAAAACTATAATATATACAAAAGGGTAGTTTTTAAAGTTTTTTCTTGTTCTTTCTAATGGTTTTTAGGCTTATCACAATATATTTTGTCTATTATAAAATATTAATATTTATGTTTTAAAAAAATGCAAACATAAAAGTTTTCTACTCTTGCTTTGACTAACCTAAATAACATTTAAGTTATTTGTAAACTAGATGAAAAAAATTAAACTTTGCCCTAGAATGAAAGAATACGCATTATATTAGTAGAATGTATTACATGAAAGATTTCTGAATGAATTCTGAATGATCATTCCAGCTCGAGCACTGAAGAACCTTTGAAAAACTCTTTAATAGCTATTGAATGACTGCCAAAAACTACTGAATGATCCTTAACGGTCCTAGAATTGTCCATGATTGACCCTTGAATCGGGAATGACTCCTGGATGACTTTTAAATGACTACTGAATTACTACCTCTGATTCACTACCCTTAAAATACTCCCGACTGAACACTAAAAGAATTCTTCAGAACCCCTAAGAGTCTTTTTAGTTGGAATTTATTCATAATATTTTGATCGGTTTCTATGCTGTCTAAAACACTTAAGATCTTAAGAGACTCCAAAGAATATACCTGTTGAATTGGTTTACATTACAAAACTTTAATATGAACGTGATCAAGTAACGTACTGACACAAATATTTAAACATTTATATGTTAGTAATGATAAATAATAATAAATAGTAAAAAAAAATTATTATAAAGTATTATTACTAAAATTACTTGTCCAATTACTAGTCAGTTAGTAGCAAATGATTTCGAATTATTAATTATTAAACTCCTAAATAACTTCCGAAAGACTTCAGAATGATCTCTAAATGACTTCTGAGAGAACCTGAACATCAAAAATACTCTTGAAAATCTTCTTAACGACACCAGAATGACCAGTGAATGTTTTCTAAACGACTGATGATGGAACTCTTAGTGACTCTTAAATATTTTCTGAATGATTGTCAGATGACCTCTGAAGGTCCTTTAAAATATCTTTGAACACTGAATACCAATCACTTTTTTAATGACTTGATAAAAATAAATTAGAAAGTTTAATCACAACTGTTTAAGTTGTTTAATTAAAAAAAATGTATAACTGAAAACATGATTGTTTATTTCCTGAAATATCTTTGAATGACCCCAGAAGAATAACAAAATAAATAACATTTATTTATTTTACATGTAGTTATTTTTTAATAACCCCTAAAATACCGCTGAATTTTTGTTATGAAAATTTCAAAGTACATGATTGTGAACTCAATGCATAAAATTATTATACACATTTTGCACAACACTGATTGATCAAAAATTAATTAAAATTGTCAAAAAGAATGCATTTCTGATATAATTTTTCTTCTTATATTTTTATTTAATAAGCTCAAAGGAATTGAACTTCGGCCTTCACTGCTTTCATTTATAAAAAGCAGACACCTTGATTCTAACGCCAGCGACGACATCTAATGAAAAAAGAATATCAAATAACTTACGTTACTTGGAAACATGTTTTAAAAATTCGTATTTTAATTGCTTGATTCGTTTTGACGACAATTTTTGACAGCTTGTATGTGAGTAAGATGACAAAAATGAACATAAAACTCATATGTGAGATATTTTTCTTGAAATCAGATAATTTTTTACCAAAAGTTTAAAATAAAAGTGAATAGCACTATATTAATCAGATTATTTTATATTTGAATTAAATAATATAGAAAAGATGAATTTGGTAAATTTTAATAAAGAGTTATATTTTCAATTATTTCTTAGAAGAATATAACTGATTGTACGTTTTAATAGATAAATGTAATTTTTACAGAAAAATAAAATTTGTTAGATAAGAAATTTGAAAAAACAATATAGATCAATGATCTAAATGAGATCAATCTTTTCGGTAATGATGTAGGATAAATATATATCAATATGAACCAGATTTATACATACAAATAACACTTAATTATCTTAAAGTATGTTCGAAAAGCTGTAAAATGAGCATGATTAGGCTAATTTAAAAATAAGTGTATTTCGCGAATTACATTTTTTTATACAAAACGAATTTTTCGGGTATTTGGGCAAAATATTTTTTTTGTCAAACACTAATTATAGCTCGTGAAAAATTGTATTAACAGTGCACTAGGTAGACATTTGAACTTTGCTTTTATTTAGCTTAAGAAAACATTTATTTTACAATGTTTGAAATATTGGGTAGCAACTTTCTTTTGCACTGTAAAGAAATAACTTTTTTGTTATATTATTATTTAAATTAATTCATTTTATCTTTCTGCATTTCAGAATTTTTTTCGGTTACAAAGGCTAAGAAAACTCGGACTAAGTGACAATGAAATACACCGACTCCCACCAGACATACAAAACTTTGAAAACCTTGTCGAGTTGGATGTCTCGCGAAATGGTAACTATATAACTATTATAATTCTACATTCTACTATGAATCACTACTTTGTAGTGAGCTTTATTACAGACGAGTAAACACATTTTATTAAATTACAATTAATATATATTATTTAATATGTGTTAAGAACACTTTGAAATATTTTATAAATTTATTCATTTATATATTACTACTGTTATCGCAACATTTTTAACATGTGAGAAATTTAGTTGAATTTAAATTTGATTGTAAAGATACAACAAATATAATAATAGTAATAATCAAAGATGCAAAATTTACTGGAATCTTCTGATCTCGACGACCCGGCAACTAACAGCTAATAAGTCGGACATCGTTCTCTTTGATAAAAAAACAAAAACTATCTATGTTATAGAGTTCTCGGCGCCAGCCGAAACAATTCTGATTATCAAATGCGAAGCATTCCGGCTTATCAGAAAATGTCGGATCTTTGACAAAAAGCGGTGGTCTTAGCATTCTTCCGGTTACTCAGGGAGTGTAGCCCGGTGACACGACAATGTGTTTATTTTACCTTAAAGAAAAAAAAACGATCCATGGGGAAAGGGCTATAAAATTATGATGCTGATGTTGGCACCAACCAAAGCACGTGGTGTGCACGATCCCGAAACCATGGATCGCATCGTGGACAATCTCTTTCTGACGCACTCGGAAAGAGAGTCAGATCCAGTGACGCAACTCGATAACGCTATAACACCTTTTAGCGAACAAGAACTGTCAAATGCTATCCGGACAATGCGAAATGGCAAAGCTCCAGGGCCAGATGGGATTCCCGCAGAAGCACTGAAAGTTGTTGCGGCTTCCAAACCAGAGGTGCTACTAAACATGTACAATGCATGTTTATTGACAGGCACTTTCGGTGGCGCTAGAAGCGGTAACAACTCGTGCTCATTGACAAGGGCAAGGATGACAACAATCTGCTTTCAGCATACCGCCTGCTATGTATGCTGGATACTGCCAGAAAATTACTTGAAAAGTTGATTCGACCCAGGCTTCTTGAAGCAATTCGGAAAGCTGGGGGCCTATCACCCCGGCATAACGGTTTCACGGTAAAAAGTCAACAAAAGAGGTGACTAGAGCTGTGATGAGTGCACAGTCTGGCAATTACTACTCAAGAAATGTCGTTGTCTTAGTGACATTCGATGTCAAAAATGCGTTCAACTCGCTCAGGTGGGTGGATGTCCTCAACACCTTGGAGCACCGTTTCCATGCCCCAAAATACTTTTTGCATATGATATGGGACTACCTGAGTGAGCGAGTCCTGACATACGACACCACAGAGGGTCCCAGAGAGAGACCTGCGACTGCAAGCGCAGCACAGGGTCAAACTTGGGACCTGATCTGTGGAACGCAATGTACAACGAAATTCTCGAACTGGAGATTCCAACAGACGCAATGTCATCTGCATTTATTGTTGCATATGCAAATGATGTTGTCGCAATCATCATAGCTCGAAATACCGAATTAGCGCAATTAAAACTTAATCAGGTGATGAGACACGCGAATGGCTGGCTGAACGAACACGACTTTCAGTTAACCACTCAGAAAACGGAGATCGTTGTACTGACAAGAAAGCGGATTGAAACACTCTTCCCGATGTCCGTGTTGGGTGATGTTATTATGACAAAGGAGGCAGTCAAATATCTGGGAATAACGCTCGACACTAAGTTGACGTTCTTCACACATATTGAGGCTGCCTCTGCTAAAGCAGCGCATGTGACGACAGTGTTGAGCGGATTGATGTCAAACGTGTCTGGTATGAGACAGAGTAAGAGACGGCTGCTTATGTCGACTGTTCACTCGTTTCTCTTATACGGTGCTGAAGTCTGGGCCGATGCACTGAGGATCAAGTTCTACAGACATGGCATGACAGCTGTACAGAGAACCTGCGCTTTGCGCATAGTCTGTTCGTACTGGACGGTTTCAGAACCGACCGCTTTAGTGATTGCCGGTGTAATACCCATCGATTTGTTCGCCACAGAGAGAAAAAGTGTGTACGAACGCGTGAACGGTGTGAGTAAGAATGATGCCAAAAGGGAAGCCAGAAGGGCCTTCATGCGATGTTGGCAGCATAGATGGGACATGAAAAGTCGGGGGGGATGGACGATTCACTAGAACCATAGCTTTTTCGGAAACACAGGGAAATGGACTATTTCCTTACCCAGTTTCTCTCGAACCATGGCCTTTTTATGAAGTACCTGCATCGCATGAGAAAGACTGATAATGACTTTTTTGCATTTATTGTGAGAATAAGATTGGTGACGTTGAGCACACCCTTTTCCACTGTCAAAGGTGGGAAGAGGTGCGTCAAACGGCTGAGCGTGTGCTGGGGGAACTGACTCCACAGTGTTCTCTTGTCTAAAAAGGTCGACTACAATGCGATTGAACTATAGATCTGTGTCTGTGTCCTAATTTATTTTTGTGATATCCTTAATTGACCATGACTTCATGTCTGAGGGTATGTGTAATTGTATGTGTGTTGCACGAAGATTGGACAAGCCATCCCGAAGTAATGCGATAAGCGGTTCCGGGGTGGCGCTAAATTGTCTAAATTAAAAAATTAATAATAATAATACACATTAAAACCGCATTCGGATGAAATCCATGTCGGAGGGACAAACACAACATTAGACTAATATACAAGCATAAACTGAAGATAAATCGTAGAAAAAGTGCTTGTCAGAAAATAGGGAAGAGGAAAGGTGTAGTACTGGTCGTGGCCCTAATTTTGAGTGGAACCACTTCCGCATTTGCATGGATTGCTAAGGAAACTACGAAAACCTTGACAAAGTAGCCGGCACGAGAATCAAACTCGCTACCTCCCGAATGCTAGACCAAAGCATTACCGCTATACCAATCTAGCTCGGTTTGGATACAACAAATATTCAAATATATTAATATGTAAATATTGAAACTAGAACTATTTATTTAAAACGACGAGTTTCAATTTTTAAAATAAATTTTTAATTTCATTTACAAGGTTGCAATTTAAATTTATTGTAATGAGTTCATTAAAAAAAAGGATTGTAGTTTTTGATTAATTTTTACATATTTCAAACTTTACTTCAAAGTTAATTTTGTAAATAATTTACTTGATTGATATCATACCTAAAATAAATTTTAAAAATATAAAATATAATTGTGTCATTATGAACTAGACATGTAAATAAGTTAACTCAATTTTTAAAATTTCATTGAATTCACTTAAGTAATAATTAAAGGTAAACAACAAAGATAGGGCTCTGTGATTTTATAAGCAAAAATTACATTAGCTTTTAAGAGGATATGTCAATGCTAAAGTCACGGAGTTTTGTTTTTTTAAATTATATTGTTTAAACAAAAAATATTAAAAATCTGGCACCGTCGATCTTTTTTTGGTATTGAAAGGAATTGAAATCAACTTTAAAAAGTAAATAAAAAAAAAATTAATTTTTTGCTAACTTTTGGAAGAAAAATTTTTTCCATCTCCAATTTTTCTTCAACAAACAAAACTCTGTGACTTTAGCATTGACATAGCCTCTTAATCATGATCTGCACAATATTCAGTGAATATATTTCATTATATTAAGTAGCACTTAAAACATTTTTTGAAATGTTTTACCACAAACAAAATAATTTGAACTCCAGCAACTCTTAAAATAATGAATCGACATTTTAACAAAAAATAATAAACAAGCATTGAATTGTTTACAAATTTTGATTTTGAGTGAGTGGAAGAATCCCTTCCCCCTTTCCCATATAAATTATGATATATCATTTAAATCGCCCCAGTGAGCTGAGTACAAATGCAACATTTTATTTTGTTATGATAATTTTATGGCACACTTACTTTTTCACCGTAATACTAAAATATTTGTGTCAATACAGTTTTTTTATTATTTGAAAAAGTCAAGCAAAATTGAGGTACATTTTAGAAAAATCAAAGATGGTGATAATTGAACTATAACCATCAGATTTTTAGCAAAAAATGTTGTGAATAAGAAATAATAAAAGGTTTTCACTGCACTACCGGTGTACAAGTTATACCGTTACAAACATATCTCTCAGCTGAAATCACAATGTAGTTGAGAAAAATATTTTTCCGCTTTTAGTTTGATCCATCATTGTATTTAAAATCCAACGAGTCGGTGATTTATGCGCGCTCGAAGAAATTCTGACATTTGCGAGAGCTTCAGAAAAAAAAACTAAGAATGTTAGCTCCATGAATATAAGAAAGTTATTTGTGATTACTGTAAAACTTAATTTATAAAAATAATAATAATTAAAATATGAACTGCAGTTAATAATTAAACGAGCTGCAGAAGTAAGTCGATTTTTTTTTTCTAATCAAAAACAAAAAGCAATTTTATTTTAACTTGCACCAGTTTATTAATTGCTTTATTAAATTCTTTGATAAGTTATCGCTGTGGCTTAATATAAATGCCATTTAGAGAAAGGTTATAGCAATTAACTTTCTTTGTCTTTTCTTATTTCTTACGGATAAATATAGATTTTAAAAGTGTTCAATGTTAGTCAGTCGAAAGAGTTATTTTATGTGAAATACAAATTTGGTCGTGACCAGTAAGATATTTATTGCCTTTGGCTGAAGTTATGGATAATGGTCCATATAAATAACCGAAAAGTTAACTTTTTTGCAGGCTGTGTTAATGTTATTAATTATATCGGATTTCCTCTAGTCGAGTGAAATAGCATCTATGTCAAATGGCGATAGTTTATTGTTACCAACACAATTAGTCAAATCTGTTGCAACACTTAGGATTCCACTTGTGGAATGCCAAACAGCCATAACACGAGGTCACTTTCTTTCTTACCTGCGTTAAATGCAATTTCAAAATACATGCAAGTTGAGTTTTATACAATTTTTTAAAACTCAAAAGTAACCAAGTTTTTCAACCAAATATGGATTTTGAACTAATTTCAATTTGCATGTGTTTTATTTTATATTTTTTTTGTTATTGTAATTAATATACTTTAATTAATTTAATTTCTAAAAATTCTGGAATAATAATAAATTAAATGTTTACTATTATTTTTATGACTAATTATATTAATAAATATTTTGTTTCACTTTATTCTAAAAAACATAAATAAATTAAGTATAATAAATATCAAATTCTATGCAATAAATTAATGACAGATTAAGCAGCTTTTAATTTCAAATTAGTTTTGTTTTCATTGATGTGCCGCTAGTTTTACAGGCATTGTTAACACCGAGACTCGGTGCTATTAGTCTCTTAAAAAATTAAATCGACATTGTTGGCTATCAGTTTTCTAACTTTATTACTGCAGTTCATTCAGAAACCACGGTGTTTAACGGTTCTCGCAAACCGTACTGTTCATCTTTCAGTAACAATGAAATATCGATGTAGAACAGCTGAATAATCATTATTATTAACAACTGTAATAAATTTCATTATTTTTATACCCAGTTTTAGTGCATTTTTTTTTAATATTTTGTTTAATTTTTATTTTAAACAAAAACACATGCATTTAATTCTTAGGATGTGAAAATTACTTACGTAGAAGACTTTTTTTTTATTCTTGTTTTTAGTATTTTTGTAATATTTTTGATTATTCCTTATCCGCTATTGATCATATAACTTGCTTTTCTAAAATGTAAGAAATCCTGGCACAAAATCTTGTTAATTAAATAATTCGATGGTACACATTTTTTGAAATATTATATTTTTAAATTTATATAAAGATGAAATTTCTTTTTAAAATATAAAATGAATAGAATAATTCAATTGAAAAAAATTTCTTAATCTCGACTTATTGACTAAGCAACAAAATTGGATTTTAGAATATGAAATATTAAAAATTACATCCGTTTTTATTTTATACAAAATGATGATTTAAACATAATCCACGTTACAAAAGTACATTTTATGTTGTACAAAAACTTAATTAAATTTTTTTCATTTTACGTGTCTATTTAAGAGGGTGCTTCACAGCTTTTTACTGACATTATAGTCAATAAAAATGATGAAAAGATCTCTTTTTTTTTATTTTACAAATTTATATTAAAATCTCATTTATTTGAATGAAAATTGTTTAAAATTTTATTTCACCACTGCAAATATCTAGTTGTCTAAAATAAAATATTTAAATCACATGTATTTGAAATATAAAAATCTATGAGATTTCCGGTACTTAGCGTTGATAATTTCCTTGTATTATCTCGGTTTTGTCCATTAAAAAATTGATTTAGCTCTGATTAACAAATTGGTACTAAGTACAATCTTCTTAATATTTAAATTTACTTCAAAATTGTGGCTCTTATTTCATTTACTGCTTAATAAAACAAAAATGTGTAGAATTAATGTTGAGATATTTAAATTTTTTTAGAACAATCAAAAACACACTTATCGTAAATGTTCATTTTGATGGATAAACAATTATTATTTATATTCTAAAATCAGATTTCATGAAGTTGAGCTTTCGTTATGTACTTTTTTTAAAATATTGAAGTTGACGACAAAACTCTAGAAAGAGCGATAAAAACTGATACACAGATTGTGCGAATTGATGAAATAAACAATGTCGATATTGTTTGAAATATTAAATTTACAAGAATGTACACAGTACAGCAGCAACCTAAGAACAATGAGGTGAGTGATGCTTCACTTAAATAACATATAGAGAGCTTGTTATAAGAGTAGGTTAAGTAGTATGCTGCCATAGTATTTTCGTTTCGTGTTATTACATCGTGCAAAGCATCTCCTTAAAGGCCTCATTTATTTTTATATCGTTTCATTCAACGTTGTTTCGATTTCAAACAAGCCAACTCAAAAACTTTATTACAAGTTTCCAGACAAGTTTCATTTGCTTTCGTTTGTTTTAACTATTATTATATAATAGAATCGCACTGTTTCATAAGTGTGTTATGAAGAACAAAAATTCTCTCTTGTTATTGAAGTTGATTAGATCATTTGCTGTTTTATCTCTTAAATTTTAAGTCTGAATAAAATTAATAAATAATTTAAGTCTAGATAGATTTAAAAAAAATATTTCATCATTTTTTGTGTGTTTTACAATTGTTCGTAGGTACTGAATTTTGTTTTAATTTGATAAATATTTTTTTTACTGTTGACAATTTTTTTTCATCGTTTTGTGAATATTATTTAATTAAATTATAATTAATGCTATTTTCAGTTGAAATCGTTTCAATTAATAAATGAGTTTGCAAGTGAATTCGTGAAACCAGAATAAATTTTCATTTATGCACATTTCTGATTATTGTCATCGAGTTTGTAATTAACATGATTACATACGCCTCATTTTGTCAACAATGATACTGTTTTACTGAATATAATGTTTTAAAGAATGTAATAATTACTTTAACATACATATTATGGTGTCCGTTATTTCCCAAACCCAAACATTATTTTATGCAAAACATTTAAAGATAGTTTGCTTAAGTTCTTATTCATGAAAAAAGTAAGATTTCTGTTTGAGAGTCTTAATATGAAGAAAAAACTACAAGACTATCTTTGTGTTTCTAATTTCAAGGGAAGACACTACTGAACTGCAAAGAAAATTTCATTTCAAAATATCATTTTAGTTAATTTTTTTGTTATTTTTTTAATTTTTATATAATAAAAAAGTGTTTATAACGTCGGCAAAACTAGCAATTCTCTAAAGTGTTTTCTGTTAGACAGCAAACTTTCCTGCATCCGGGAACTTGATAGAAATATTTATATAAGTTCTTCTGACAATATAAGGTTAGAGCTAAAATATAGCGAAGCCGATTTTAAAAATTCGAAAATATGACAAAATACCTACCATATTTATATATATATAATGTAAGTTGTAAGACTACGAGTTACTAAACATGTAAATGGTCAGCTCACGTAATCGTAAAAGATGTTGTACTGTTGCGAAAAAAGTTTTCAGAGTCAGAAATAGTGTTTTGCAAAAGTTCAATATGAAAAAAATATACATTTTATCCAAACACTTTTCTAAAAAAAAAAAAAAATAACACCTGCTAAGGTTGTCAGAAAAATACACTGGACAGAAAAAAGGCCACCTAGTTAAAATCAAAATTTAGGCCACTTTCAAACCGTCGTAACTTTTGTAATTTTCATCGTAATTGAATATTTTTTTTAGATTAAAGCTTGAAGTCTCAAGTATTAGATGCATTTGCGAAAAAATAGAATTTTTTTTGTTTATGCAAATAGCTTGTAAACAAAAAGATTTTTAGGTACGAAAACTTTACCAACTTTCCATGGGTGTATGGGAAAAATTTGCCGCACAACC
>JABFPM010005405.1:0-11314 GCA_022817325.1 Idris sp. 1 HC-2018 | reverse complement strand
GTAAAACAATTAAATATTTTGCGTGTCTTAAAACAAAAATGTCTTAAAAGGGATAATTGTATCTTATTTTCAGACAGCTTGAGTGTCTTAATGCAAACGTCTACTTTTATTAGTCGGTTGGAGTGTTTTGAAACAAAATAAAGATTCCACGCATGACTAATTTTAATCCGCAAAATGATCAAATCAGACGTTCAAACAAAATTTAAAATACAAGAAATTCTCATGTGACTTAATTTAAGACACCAAAATGCGACCCATTTTTGTAGTGTCACACTTCAAATTTATAATTTAATTATGCGATTTTTAATTATGTCATAATAATTTTGCTCGTTTTATGTTAAAAAATGAGCATTTCCAGAAAAGTAGCAAATATTTCATATTCGATAGCTTTAAAAATTACATTACTAATGTATTTTTAAGTAGAAAAAAATATCACCTTATAACTTGAAGTCTAACGAACCAATTCATGAAAAAAAAAATTAATTTGATGCATATAAGGTCCTAAACAGTGAAGATACAGTTGTGTCATATATAATATAAACGACACTCTCAACAAAATATATGCATGTTATAAGCATACGTATGTTTGCTGATTTTATAGATATACCGTATTATTACTGCAGACATAATTTCGCTTCACGGGACATACATATGACTGCCTACAAATTTAGGTGTTGTCTGTGTTGGATATAATCGGTAAACATAAAATTAGTGACACATATCTTGAGTCGTTTCTTGAGTGTATGCTAGGAAAGAAATTTCAAACACTAACCTATAATTGACACCTGATCAAATTCGCCTTAAGTTGTTCATTATTTTTAACAATAATTTTAAAATTATATAAAATTTTTAATGTTAAAATTTGTTTTAAATAATGATTAAATGAATACGGTATCAACAATGTAAAGTAAACAAAAAAATTGATAAAACCGTGAGAGGACAAATTCGTTCCCAGACTTCTTTTTTCAATACACATAACATTCATTACACCTGTATATGTTTTTCAAGCACTCAGGGCTTTTAGTGTTAATATTCTATGATGCCTGATGTACCATGTATTATCCACGACGTTTTATCGTAAAAATCGATTGTTATAAAAAAATAATTTTTTTATTATTTCTCTCTTTTTAGTACTTTAATAAGTACACTTTTTTTTTCAAAAAATGTAAAATCTGTCATTAAACACACACACACATAATTAACTAAATCCTACATTCTACATACATTATTTAACAAAGTACCGTCATTGCAGCACAGTATTTTACGAAACACATTTTTTGTGTGAAAACTAGTCTGATTTCGAGGAAAAAAAAAATTATCCGACCCCCTAATATATATCACAGTTCATGCTGAAAAATAATATAAACAAGATATACATGTATGAATTTAAAAAAAAGATATCCCGACTGCTGCGTCAAATTTCTAAACATTATGCTTGACAAAAAATACAATTTTTGTTATATTGCAAAGGTGTATAAATCAATTATGTAAAATGAGGTGCTTAAATAAATGTTAGCGTTTTTTCTGCAATTAAGATATGAAAATCTTGATAACTGCAGCTAATTAACTATCGGTAAAAAGACGATCTCTTTTATATAATATCAGTGGGCACAAGTTATTTAATATATTCTGCATACGATTTGTCAGTGAAAGTACGTCGAGATATTATAGATGACGAGACATTGCTTAGGGCATTCGTTCGTACGATTGTGACTTTTATGTGACATGTATTTAGAACGAGTCTAATCACCCGCCTGACTTCTGTGACATGATTAACTTGATACGAAACGAAATAAGACTGACTCCGGTAGTAAATTACATTTTTTACACTTGTTGCATAACTTATTAATTCATTTTAAAAAAACAATGTAAATTATTTGATGAAAATATTTTGCACATATTCTCAGCTTGAAAAGTTTAAAAAAATAAGAATCAATTGAAAGCTATTTAAAAAGTTGAACTATAATTATAACTTTTTAAATTCCAACTCAATTATACTGGTATAATAAATAGTATGATTTTATCGCAACGTTGATTGTCTATAAAAAATTGTCATAATTGTTGCATAACCATCGCCTTAACATTGATAAAAGAACTTGACGCTTTTTCTTCGTGCTGCCTGATATGAAAAGTCTGAGGCGTGGGAAGACATGTCTGTCTGTGATATCCGTAGACAAATAATGGCTTTCGGCCTACATAGGTGTGCATGTGCAATGACACAAATTTCCTCATTCTTCAAGTGCCGCGCTTTTCCTAAGTCTTTATCAGCTACGGGTCATTAGCTTCGCGTACCTCGAACTGCCTCTGACTTTTTTATATTCTTAATTTTCTTCGGCTAAATTTTTTATGCGATAACACGTTTAGTTACGCGATTACTTTGAAAGCGACACAAACGAGAGGTTTGTTTAATAAATCACACAATACAACAATTTTTTTTTGTTTTCCTTGAAGAAAGTGGTTTTACATATATTTTTTTCTCAATAAGATATAATAAACAATTAAAATTAAAAATGAATTACAAAATAAGATACAAAGTTTTGATTGTTCTTTTTTAAGTTGTAAATCAGAGAAATAATATTTGATATTTCTGTAAAAAATTATCTTCTGATAAAAAGGAACGTTATTTTAATTATTGGATTTCCTTTTATACAGTGTTATTCATTCTATTTTACTTCTAATTGCACATGCGTTAAAAATGAACAGTATATAACATATTTCTTCACATGAAATCGCATCATGACGCGTTTTTCCTGGCGCGTGATGTAAAATTAATCATTTCGGTGGAAAAAATGAATGGTGTATCGAATGACAAAAGGAATTTCAATAAAACTGACGGCGTTACAAAAGACTTTGCAATGTGAGCCAAGAGAGATACATATCAAACAAATAATACCACATGAGTGGTCATTATTTATATTTTGACACTTGCAGTTATTTTACTCGATTATTGATCACTAAACAATATAAACAGAAATTATTGTAGAACAAGAATAATGAATTATAGGTTCAAATTTTTAGCTCTGGGGTTATTAAAAATATATTCTGTTCTCTGTCATTACAGAAACTTCTTAATTAAACGTGTATATGAAATATGAGTTTATTATAATAACATGTTGACTTTTATAATTTATTTTTATTTACTAATTTAATTAAAAAGTGTGCTATTAACAATTACACATAATTTGTTTGAATCAATGAAATAATTACATATTTTTATTAATATCCCATTTTTAATATAGTCCTACCAAGTCCCATAAAATTTTCCAATACTTTTAACCCTTTCAGTCATACATTTATCTAACTGTTCAATAAAAATAATGCATTTTAAAATTTTTGATCCGCCATATTGGTTTCGCCATTTTGAATTTTGAAATTCTGACTTAAGATTCGTATTCAGCGACCTCAAAAACCTCTGAGTGCCAACTTTTATTGCAATTTTTAACTAAGAAAAATCAGTTAATACCAAGTGGGGCCTTTTTGGTCCCATCATGATTGAACATGTTAAGACTGCCCTATTTCTGGTATTTTAAAGAGTTCCATTTTATAGGACCGAAAAAATAGTATTCGTTAAAGGTTAAGCATGTTAAAAATGCCCTGTTTCCGCCAAATTGTTCATTTTTTTAACTCTTAAAAAAAGTTGTTTTGAAACTATTTACCTACAAAATTCTGAAAAAAATAAATGTTGTACATTTTTACAAGAAATACACTGCAAAAACACTTTGCACTGAATTCGCATGAAAAATATGGGAGTAGTAAGACGATTATTAGTTATTAAAAAGTCAATTTGAAAATTTAAATACTTTTTGTCGTTTGAATTTGAAGCTACAAAAATTTGAAAAAATTCCTAGAAATGTATCTTGAAGCCGTTCATATGCATGAATTTTTTCAGATTTTTGTATTCGATTAAAAGATTTTAAAATATTATTTTCTGAGAATCCATTTTTTATTATAGTTTCAAAACAACTCTTCTCAAAGAGTAAAAAAATTGGACAATTTGGACAAAGGGCATTTTTAATATGCTTAACCTGCTATACCCTTTGTGTGAATTAAAAAATTTGAAAATATTTTGATATAAATTCGAGACGTTTGGACTCGGGTGCACTGCCCAAAAAACGAAAACTGCAATTCTTGTACATGTACAATAAAATTCTTTTACATTTTTTTAACGTTCCAAATGTTAGTATTGTAAATTTCAAAATTTTTCTTGCACATAAGGTGTAATGATTTTGATAACATTTTCTATTTTTATGCTTCTTAGTATATTCAAAATATTTTCCTGAACAAGAAACCGTTTTCAGTAATTAGATTTAATAAAATTTAAGATTCGCATAATGACTTTACAAATATTCATATTTTCTGATTTGCTATATATCGTCAGATTATTTGTAGAAATTACAATCAAATAACCTATTTTCTAATTTACAGCATTTGAATATAGATATGCTTCTTAGAATATTGTCTTCTCTTTTTTCCAGTTTCTCTAATTATTCTATTAAAAGTTTTCAATTTTTAGCTCTGTTTTTTGATTTTGACAATTTTTCAGCAGTTTTCTTTTCTAAAATTTCTTTAATTTTAAATTTGATATGTATACGAATCAAATCGCTGATCTATTACGTCATCTAAGTGTCAAGTTGTCTTTTTCAATAAAAAATCTATAAGAAAAAGAAAACTTAGTTAAAAATTAAAAATATTTAATAGAATAATCAGAGATATATAAAAAAAAGAGGAAACAGTATTCTATGAAGTGTGTATATTCAAATGCTGTAAATTAAAAAATAGACGTAATAAGTCTAAGGCTGTGTTTAGGTTTTGAAGCTTGGTTAACTAAACTTATAATAAAATTAAAATTAAGTATTTTAATTGTATGTTTTAAAAATTATCTGATGATGTATAGCAAATCAGCAAATATGCTGATTTTTAAAATTATTGCGCGAACCTTAAAATCTATTCAATCCAATTTTTAATAATGGTTTCTTGTTAAGGGGACATTTAACTAAAATGGCTAAAATCGACAAATATAATCCGTGTTTGACGAGACTTTTTTTATAATACTCCGTTTTGCTTAAATATTAAAGATTTCTAGTTGACAAATAGACACATTTATTAATTTATTATTAAATTGTCAATAATCATTAAAATAATGGCTAATTTTCAATGAGAATATGTACCCAACTACATGATCGATTTGCTATTTTTTTTAAAATGCTCCTTATGATGTGGACAACAAATTGTATTTACTCAAATTTTGATATCGTGTAAATTAAAAAAGTTATATTAACATTACTAAGAAAATGCATAAAAACAGCAAAAGAACAGCATAAAATTGAGCTTTTTGCAGTAAAATGTTAATACAAAATTTTAAAAATAATTTCTTACAATTTTGATCAATACAAGTTTTGTTGTTTACATTCTTAGGATCATTTTAAAAAAATTAGAAATAAATCGGTTATGAACTTTGGTACCAGTTCTATTTTGAAAACTAGAAAACATGAAAAATAAAAACTTGAGAAAAACGTGTTTTAAGTTTGAGTTATACATTTAAGCGCTGTTAACGCTTCTTGAAAAATTAATTTGTCAATGTTTTTTAATAAGTATAACGAAAAAAGAAATTAACCACGTGAAAGAGGACACTTAAAACTATCAAAGTATGTAAGAAACATTTTTTCAAATTTTTTCAATTTTTCGTTATTTTTTGGTTGAATGTCCCCTTAAGATCAATATTCTGAAAAGTTTGCATACTAAGCAGCATGAAAATAGAAAAAGTAATCAAAATCGATACACCCTTTTGTACATATACAAGATTTTTCATTTACGATGAAATTTATTGTACAAAATGTACAAGAAAATCACATTTATTTCGGACATACTCATGTAAATACTCTTAACCCAGTTATTCGAGTCCGTATTTTCACGATCCAGTTATTTGTGTAACGCGAGAGTTGCGCGTTTTTTAACTTGATTTATTTGACTTTATTCTTTTATTTTAATATGAATTATTTTTACAAATTATCGTGTTCATTCATAATACAAGACACTAACGCGTTTTCACACGCGCTAGCCGTAAATAAGCTGAAATCATGCGCCACAGAAAGGGAATATGATGTAGTGTGAGCGTACAACCGGCCGCTTATTGGGACAGGTGATTCTACCAGGCCGCGTTACCGTTATTCTGATGTGCTTCTCTCGCATTTTTTGTCGATGCTTCCTTTAGCTTGCAACAATAACGTCTATGTTATTGTCGGTCTACACTTTTATTTTACTCCCCCCACCCATTTAGAACTTTCTCTTTCTCTCTCTCACTCACTAATTTCCGTGGGAAGAAGCAATTTAAAGTCTTAATTTTTGGAGATTTGTTTTCATAACTGAAGAAGTTATATGTTTTTATGCGAACCCTAAAAACAGTAAATGTTAACGCAGCTAAGGGAAGATGGATTTTTTTTGCATTTTCGCACGTACAAATTTTACAAGATTTAAAAATACTAATGTACCTTTTAAATTTTTTGGTGCCGAGTTGCGATCCATTTTAGAAATCGCCATCCAAAAGTTGCGATTCAAAAATATTTATGTCTGAGTTGCGATCTAAGATATTTTTAGAAAAAAAAATTTTGTCCCAGTTGCGATCTAAACTAAATTTGCCTTGTTTTGACCGAATTGCGATCCATAATATTTTTGTTTTGCATTTCAATTTTAATTTCTGTAAAATATACTGGACTGGATTAGATTGTTATGACAAATGAATGCGAAACATTTTATACTAAATTTAATGCTTCTTATTTATCAAAGCACCCAAATATTAACGACATCTAGATTGTTCAAATTGACATTTATATTAAAATTAATTCTATCAATAAAGGAATTAGCAAAGAAATTACAATTTCACTCCAAATAAACTTTATTTAAGAAAAATGAGATAATGTACGAATAATGAAATTGACAAGTTGACAATAAATCAAGCATTTTTCCGACCGTAAATATCCCTAGTAAAAATATATCGTGGTTTGCTCAGGTGATAACTAGTTCCCTTTAAAAGCTAACTGTGGTAAACCCTGGTTTCATAAAAATGTTTTAGAGGACTCCTTGAGAGGCCCATCTAAAAAAATATAAAAAAGCCTTTATGGCATTTTCAGGACATGTAACAGCTTACCTTTCAATTGAATATTAATGTTTAATACGGGCGATTTCAGAGGCATACCAATGCACACTAAAGTATGCTAAAATTAATCATTTCTTTATAATCTATATATATATTTTAATTGTTTATTTTTATTCCAAAATTTATTTAAAATTTACATAATAACGTGTAAGCAGATGTAAAACAATATTAGCTGAGTGGTAGTTAATTAAACGCCGTATACCTAAATTCTTCCGTGGTCCTGTGGGCTAAATATTGTATTTGTTATACTTGAAATCTCGACATCATGAGTTCGATTCCCAGCGAAATGCATTTTTTATTATTTGATAAAATAATAAATTACATTTTCAAGAATAATTATTTTTATTATTAACATAATAATAATACAAATTGAAATGTTCATTTTTTTATTTTTAAATAAAAAAAAGTTTTACGCCCTAATAGTACGTTTATAGGCCCTAATAGGGTGAAGTATATAGGCATTATAAGGGTTAGGCGTAACATTCTTAAGACCTATAAAGGTCCCTGAAATTTATCCGGGCGAACCCTTAAGGGACACGAATTCGATTTTTACTAGGGAGTGGGAAAAAAAGCCACTTTTCCAAAAGAGTTAGATAGAAACATTAATTGCTTTTGTAAGTATAATTATGTTAAAATAATAAGGGGTATTGATTTTAACCTATGTAGGTTATAATATTTTCATCACCATTTATGATCAAAATATATATATAAAAAAGTCACTGTCGGCTATTGTGGGACACTAACGTTTTGAAACTGTCGGGTATTATGGGTCTTTTGCACTTTTTTTAAACAGCAATTTCAATTAATTAAGTATTCGTTAGATAAATATATGAACGGAATTTTACGCAGAAATAATCAAATTAACCAATAAACTAAAATAAATAAAAAAAATTTGCTTGTTATTTAAAATATTTACAAATAACCTTAGGCGGCCCATAATACTCGCTTCTCCCTTATATTTTTCCTAAAATAAAACTGAAAGATTATTAATGTTTTAATAGTTATTTTTAAAGGGAGGTGCGACTAAAAAATGCGGAAAAATCGAAAAAAATCTATTTTTATTGACAACTAGAAAATACCAAAAAACCATGTTATTTTATTCAAAATTTTGAATTTTAATCGTTTTGGTTGCATCTCCCCTTAATCAAACGTTACTTTTGGAATTATGTAATTTATTAAAAAAAAGATCGCAATTCAGACAAAGATAAAATCAGCATTGATTAGAAAGAACATAACTCGGACATAAGACGTTTTATAAATTAACAAAATATATCATTATATTATTATCAACCTCTATTATAATTTCTATTTAATACAAATATAAAAAAAACATTAAGTTTCAAGACATTGTATTTTATAAAAATATCAAAATTATATTAAGAAAAGATGTGAAATCATACCAGGAGCCAAGATCAAATTACAATAAAAATAATTACGTAATTATATTTTACACTATTTCAAATTCCTCAAACTTAGAAAATTGTATTATTATTTTAACAACCATTCCTCGTAAGAATTAATACATGAATTCCAAAACTTAAGAATGAAAAAGGAAGTGTCGCCAAGGTTTATGTCAAATGAAGGTAATTAAGAATTTTAGTTGTAGAAATTTTTGTATGTTTCACTTATTTTCTATGTATTGTTTCGAAGGATCAGTAGAAATTTTATTTAGAAATTTATTTAATATATAAAACTAATAAAATATAATTCATACAAATTATAATTGACAAAAATAAATTATTTTTATTATAAATTGATTTTGGTTCCTGGTATGATTTCACATCTTTTTGTACCATTTTCATAAAACATAATGTTTTGATTATTTGATTTTTTGGATATTTGTTTTATCAGATTCCAACGTTTCAGGTATAAGTGCATGCATCTCAACTTGGCTCGTTTGTCTTTTTACCTTTTGAAGGTTTCAATTTTAATCAAATTTTTTCCAATCTCACTATTTGTAAGTCTAAATACCCTTATTTCTTTTTATCGTGTAGTACAAATTGTACGTTAAACATTACATTTCAATTCGAGCGATGCCGGGCTGTTTAACTAGTCATTTATAAAAAGATTTAGGCAACTTGATCAACGAGAAACTTATAAACATGTAAACTCGCACGGGGCTTATTATACAATTAATGTACATAAAATTATAAAAAAATTTGCGGTACAAATAAGTTCACGTTGACATTTGCTAATTCTGACACATAATGCGCTTCCGATAAGCAGCGCACGTTGCGCTTATCGCAACTATTCGCGCTTTTTACATTGTTGCCAATCCAACTAGTTTGCATTTAATCAGTTTGCGCAAAAATCGTGCCACTCGACATACTGGTTTCAATGGCTTTCCAAAGGTGAAAGTATCGATTAATTTATTCCGATATCAGCAGTAGATTGAACTCTTTTGATGCTTATTATCAGCAATTTAGCCAATTTAGTGAAATCTGGGAATTTGTTTCAACAAAATTAATTTTGAGAGAGATTTTTTTTATTTTTTAAGTTTTGTTTATATAAATTTACCCGCATGCAAAAAATCTCAAGAGGGAAAGGAAGAAATATTCGGTATATAGTTTTAGTGGGTCGACGATTTAGCCGTACTTCATGCTGGTCGGTATATCATTATGTCGCATTATTCAACGGCAGAAAACAACCGAAAATCTGATTTTGCGGCTGATTTGTTGTTGGATATATATTTATTCGCGCGTACGACGAGAATAAAGTGTTTGATACGATATTCACTTTTAAACTATTCGATAATCGGATTGGCATTTTGTTCGGTACGAATACGCATTGTATTCAAATTAGAGATTTCAATTCTCAGTTGATGCAATTTTCTTTTTTTGATGGAACACTATGTAGAAATTTTTTTTTAATTAAATTATTTTTAGTCCTTACGAAATAAGCATCTCTGATGCATGTTTAAAAATTTAATTGTCAGAAAATTTCTGAAAAAATGAGTAAATTTAACTTAATAAAGATGAAAAGTAAGATTTCAAAAAAATAGTTCTAGAAATTTTTTGACTTTTACATCTTTTTTTATAATATTAATTAACAAAATTTATAAACTGAGTTGCACTTGTTTTCATCTGAGTTTATTAAAGTAATTACATAAATTAATATGTAACAATATCACTCAAAAAAATGAATAAAATAATTTTTTTTAAAGAAATACTTTTATTTAGCTTGAAATATATATATGATATAGAGAGAGAGAGAGAGAGAGAGAGATATCAAGTTATTTGGACACGGGTGGAAAAAGGAGAGAAGAGGGTTAAAAACAGTGAAAATTTTGCGGACGTCTTTAGGTGATATGTCAGTAATATTCTTTAACATACAGTACTGAGCAAACTCTACTGAACGGATTGCCACAAAAAATTTGAAAATAAACTAGAGACGTGAGAGATTGAAGTTATAATTTTTAATAAACAAATTAATTAAAATTTGTAATTAAAAAAATATGTTCAAAAAATGACTAATTGATTCCAGCTAGTAATTTGTTGAATATATTTTTAATTAAAAATTATAATTAATTTTTGTAATAAAAAGTATATCACATCAATCTCTTACGTCTCTATATTATTTTCAAATGCTTTTGAGGCAAATACGTGCTCAGTAACTTCTCCCGTTTTATAAGTAAAAGGATATGATTGACATATCACCTTAAATAATATAATTGCAGCTTAAGAATTTAAATTGTTTGAAACTTTACAATTGTAAAAAATTCACATTTTATTATTTTAAAATAAAATTATTAATTAACCCTTAAAAAGGATTAATCGGTTTTAGTAAGTCCAAACGAAATTTTTTGAACTATTTTTTAAAAGTTATTTAGAATTTATCAAACTCCTCACAAGAAAAAAATTATTTTGGAGAATAATTAAATTAAAACATTTCATAAAATAAATTTTAGTTTTAAAATTTCTATTCGTTGGCAAACAATGTTTTTTACTTTTTCTCGACATTTCCGGACAATTAAACAATCTTATAAGGGTTTTTCTAAATTATACAACTGTTATACAAACACAGTTAACAAGATTAATTCTATCATTATTTTTGTCAAACGCGTCATGTAGCAAGATTCATGCCATATACTCTTAATTAAAATGGAATACAACTACTTTCATCTAAATCTTATTTTCCGCATTTTCACTGCCATAAAATAAA
>JABFPM010005404.1:0-11315 GCA_022817325.1 Idris sp. 1 HC-2018 | reverse complement strand
GGACATGATACTAAATCAATGGTTTGTAGTTCATCAACTATAAAAAGAGTTCGTGAGAAAGAAATACTCCAATCTGCAGAATTAATAAAAAAACATTTTGCCCAAAATTTCCGATCACTATCCACTGGGACAGCAAAAAATGATATCTTCAGGTAAAATGTCATCTATATTTAACAATCGAAGTCAAAATGCGACTAGTAAATAAAAATGTGAAAATCGGAAAAGATTAAAATTAAGAAATATCAGAAAGAGAGAAAAGTTATTAAAAACAAGTTGACAAGGAAAGAAAGAATTTTAAAAAATCAATTGGACGAAAATATATATAAAATGAAGAAAATGTTAGATTCTAAAGTCGAGGATCTTTTAAATCAATGTAACATTGATGAAAATCAGAAAACAATGTTTAAAGAAATAGTTAAAATGTCAAAAACCAAAGCCCCGCAGGGGATGCGTTACAACAGTGAATGGTTGTTGCAATATTTACTAGTACAAATAAAATCGCCCAGTACATACAACTTTTTGAGGGATCAAAAATTACTTCCTCTCCCGTGTGTTAGAACGATTAGACGGTAAAATAGTACATTAATTAATGTATTTAATAATTTTATTATTATTGTTATCATAATTTGGATTTTTTCTTCAGCTTACTGGCAATGATAAAACCAAAATGTGGTTTTGATCAAGATTTTATGAAACTCATTAAGTTATCTATCGATAAACTAAGTGTTGACAAAAGACATGGTGTTATTTTAATTGATGAAATGGTAACGCGAGAAAACATATCAATCAATTTGCGAACAATTGAATACAAAGGTCTAACTAACTTTGGAGAAGAGGATGTTAATTCAAAAGATGAAATCGAAAAAGCCAACCATGGGTTGGTTATCATGTACCAGTCACTAAACAAAGAGCATTCTGCACAGCCAATTAGTGTTGTTACTAATAGAGGACCAGTAAGTGGAGAAAATCTTGCCAAGCTGATAGTGAAAGCTATTATTTCTTTAGAGCAATGTGGTGCAAAAATTCACGGGGTTGTAACTGACGGTGCGATTACAAACAGAGCATTTTGGAAAATTTTTGGTGTTACTGGGGACATTGACAAATTGCACTCTCATTTTCAACATCCTCTTGACGAAGAGAGGAAAATTTTTATATTTTCCGACATTCCCCATCTAATAAAAACAATTAGAAATCGCCTGGAAAAATATGATCTCAAGGTACTTGACTTTATTATATTCATATTGCATTATATAGTATAATTTTGAAATATATTTATTTTTACATTTTTTACATTTTAATTTTTTTTCCTTTTCTTTTTTAATTTTTTACTTCATTTTCAATTTTTTTTATTATTATTAATTTACTATTTGCAGATGGGTCAAAGTAGGCGTCCTATTGCTTGGTCATATTTAAAATTGCTCTACGAGAAGGATAAGGGTACTCCGTTTCCACAATGCCCAAAGCTGACTGTTAATCATTTTAATTTAAACAGCTCATCGAAAATGCGAGTGTCTCTAGCTGTGCAAGTAGATTTTCGACTTATGGTATTTGCAATATGCATATTATATTTATATCTGAATAAAAATCAAAATATTTTCTGAAAAAATATAAATTTAATTTAAATTATTTTAAAAATATTATATCCAAATACACATTTCAGGGTCTTCCAATAACCATCCCTCATCCGAAACCTTCCTACATTTATACAAAATTTGAAGTATTTTTAAACTTTTATCGCAGTCACAATTTGGCAACACTGAATTTATCAAAAATGAAGCACCTCGTTTAATCACTTTGAACAGCATTTATACCAGAATAAGGATTTATACCAGAAATCTGATATTTCTAATCAAGACTTTTTATCAAGTTACCAAAGTTTATCAAAGTTTGGTAATTTGAATATTGACTTTGTCCATCACCATCACTTCCCCCATCAATTTCTTCATCGAAATAAATTTCAGTTAGCTGTTCTTCTTCGATATCATACTGTGATATGTGATAAAAGTTGTTTCCATGAACCTGATGATCAAAACAATTATTTGACATGTGTTGCATGTCTGTGTGTGTAATCCAGAACTAGTTAACTCTTTTTTTTCACAATTAAGTTAACCATAAAAAAATGAGTATTTCAATGTGATCTTTTATTTTATAAAAAAAATAATACTTATTTTTATTTATTTTTCAAGGAATTTTATTATATAAAATGTTATATATTACTTTTTTAGCTGTAATAATAGAAGTTATTTTAATAAAAAATAAAACTGATCATCTTAAAATACCTGTTTGCGCTGCACCAGGTTGAGGTCTTGAGCTCGGCCGAGAATATGGTCTCCTCCGTCTCCGTTATCCAAGCCGACTTTGGTTCCTCGTGCGGCACGCGGCGTGAGCGGGAACAGGTTCCCAGGGTGATAACGGAGGAAGAAAACGAAACCGGACTGCCTTTGATCTCAAGACAAACTTAGCCCTTTATTGGCAAACTTACAACAGTACAACTTCATACTTAAAAATTAACAAGTCCCAAAAAGAGCGGGGGAAACGCGTCCCGAGAGAGCGTGCGTCCGGTCCGTCGCGTGGCTGTATTCGAACTCTACTGCCCGCCCCGCTGGATTCCAAAACGAGAAAAAGAGAAAAAAAAGGAACTAAGAAAATCAAAATAAAACTAGAGAATCAAACCCAGCGGGGCGGCAGGGGCGCAACTAGTGTAGTCATGCTGGCCAACCGAGCGGACTCACGCGCGAATGACGGGTAACGCCTAGCGAGTAAGCGAGACAAAAGACAACACAACGAGGAACAAAATACTCAAGCCGTTCATGTAAATGATAAGTTCTTTCGTAAATTCCGCCAATTGCTTCCAAAACATCAGGTGTTGGTTTTGTGACTCCTTTTGCTGTTGAAAAAAATTTGGTCCGCGGATTGTGTATCTTTGTATTGAACTGTTGTTCATTTTGATCCATCAATTGCTGTAAGACATCTAAACGTTTAAATTTTTCGTGTCCTTGAAAAGCCATTTTTTCTGGAACTCCTTCCTATAAAGCATAAAATTATTTTTAATATTATTTTTATTTATTTTTTTTTTCAAAAGCAAGAATTTTAATTAATAAGTTACTTTTTAGTAATAATTTTTAAATAATATTATATTGTTGTCGATATTGATTTAATAAATATTGATGAAAATGTTACTTTTTTATATCTTGAAATAGGTTAAAAATTATCAAAAGAATAAAATATAATAAGACTGCATTTAAAATGAATGGTTTTTTTCAAGTACACAATATTGAATTCATTATTTAGTACATAAATCTATTACTTACCATTTTAACTGTAATGTGTCTAAACGTGCGATAGGTATATTTTTATATCAAACTTACTTTCAGAATGTATATATACAGTAAGAATGCACAAAATTTAAAATATAAAAATAACTTTCTTGTTATGGGGAATTTAGCGTTAAAAATTATGCATATAGTGTTTTTCACCTAATGGTGAAAAATTTTGGATAATTTTCAGTTGCCAACGGTTGACAACAACAAAAATCTAGTAAAGTAAGCAGGTTCCAACTAATTGCCAACGTTTAAATGATCGGAAACTAACAAAACTCAAGATGAAAAACAGTAAAAAGTATACCTATTCTAGCGAATAGAAATGTTTTTGTTTGACAGATGTCACTCTTGATTAAAAATACAACTCAATTTTGTATTTAACACAAAAGAGACGTTTACGATGTAATATTCCGGTTATTTTAAAAAATTATTTTGAGTGAACAAATAAAATGCCGTAAACATAAAGTTTATTATGTTAATATGAGAAAAAAGTATTAATTGTACGTGAATCTCAATTTGAAAGTGAAAAGTGAGTAATTATTTTCAATTGTATGTTTTAAAAATTTAAAATAACATAACCTAAATAATATATTTTGAATGAGTTTTCTTTTTAAAAAAGTGAATTAATTTTTAATTTATAATTTTAATATATATATATGTATCTATCCTTTATAACAATAAGTAATAAAATGTCAATTTTATAGATGGACGAAGAACCGAAAGCAGGGTTGAAATTCCGTACTGAAAAGCTAGCAAATGATTTTATGCAAAAGTATCAACACAAAGTGAAACATCAATTCAATAAAAATGGTAGATTGTTATCAGCAAGGCCAGGCAATGAAAATGTAAATAAAGAACTTGTATATTATGAAGTAAAACATCAATGCAAATTTGGAGGTAAATTTAGTTCTAAATCGACTGGAAAACGAAAATCTTCGTAAGTTATTTCGCTTATTTTATTATTATAGAGAGATATTAATTATATAAATATATATTTCTTTATATATATAAGTTATTTTTATTTTTTATTTTTAGGTGGTTCTGAGCACATTTTGCACGAAAAAGGGGTTTTTCAAGTGTTATTTTTTTCAACTCCAAGAATGAGAATGTGCATGACAGCTTGGTACGAAATAGTTTACGTGGATGGGATCTACAAATTAATTATAAACGGTTTCGTCGTATTAATTTTCTTAGTTCAAGATTCTAATGGATGCAATGAAGTAGTTGGAATGGCAGTTTTGGCTTCTGAAACTAAGGCAATTTACGAATGGGTGATGGATCGATTCAAAAAAGAAAATTCTACAGTATGCGACAAAATACGTTGCTTCATGTCTGACAAAGACCAAACCTTGAGAGGAGTTCTGAAAGAAAAGTTCCCCAATGCAGCACTTTATCTATGTATTTTCCATACTTTACAAACATTCGGTCGCAGAGTCTCTCAAGAACATGGCATTAAAGAAAATGAGAAAAATATAGCATTACAATATTTGCAGAAATTGGTTTATAGTCGATCAGAAAAAGAATACCAGGAGATTTACTCAAAGTTTTGCAAAAAAGTTGATGCGGTTATACTTGAATATTTCAAAGCAAACTGGGATGAAAATCGAGATGAGTGGACCTTGTGGGGAATGTCTGATGCTAATTTTTTTGATTATTTGAACAACAGATTAGAAGGATTTAATGCAAAAGTCAAAGCAGTAATTGAAAAATGCAATTATATTGTCCAGTTTTTTATACTGATTTTTGTATTTCTGAAGTCTCAAATTCTGGAAAAAAATGCATTAGGTTTGGAAGTGTTCAAAACTCCTGCATCTACTTTTGAAACAGGCAGTCCATATCTCAAATACCAACAAATTTTAACTGAAAAAGCTTTCGATTATGTGCAAAAAGAATTACAAAAATTTGAGAAGCTTAGAATTGCAGAAGAGAATACTGACAAAAAAAGTTGTACTTTTGAATTTCGAAGAGAAACAGTAATTGCTACTAAAACTTCCTGTGATTGCAGCATTCGTCGAACGTCGTTGTTGCCATGTCGTCACATTTTTGCGACTCGCAAGAATTTCGAAGAAGATCTGTTTGACGAAAATTTGAGTGCAGAAAGATGGACCAAAAGTTTTTACAAACAAACTTTAAAGTAATTATCATTTTTCACACAAATCTATCAAAATTATTTATTAGTTTTTTTTTATAAAACAGATTTTCTAATAAACTATCAACAAAAAAAATTAATAATTTGCTGTCATATTAAAAAAATTACGAAAGTATTATAAAAATAATATTAATCAGTATAAAAATTTTAAAAAATAAATAAATAAAAATAATTTCTTTCAGAAATCTTCTTGAAATGGAAGACACATGTCCTGCTACGCCGTCTTCAGTAAGTGAGTTAGATGCGCTGGCTGCAAACTCAACTGAAGAACTCAAACGAAGCTGCCAACTACTTTTACGGACTATTGTGAATATAGCATGTAGATCGTGTGGACAATTCTTCAACGAAAAAAAAGAAGTTTTTCGAAACTTAGCGCAATCGTGGAATGATGAAACACTTCAGGTTTACGAAGTCAAAACTATAAACAAAAGGTTTGACGATAAAGCACCAAGAAATAGGACGGGCAGAAACAAAGCATTAAATATTTATCAGAATGAAATTTTATCTCGGGAAAATTATACGCAGGAAAAAGTAGTTAGACTTAAAAAAATTCAGTCACTGTGGAGTGATAATTGTTCGGTGAAAATTGGTAAGATTTCAACAGAATCAGAAAAGGTTGATCAAATAAGCAATGTAAATTCGCATAACTCGCTGATAAACGACATCAGTAAAATTAAGTTACAATCTCCCGTAAGAATTCAAGGCCGACCATCGGGTGCATTAACAACTTACATAAAAACAAAAAAGTTTTAGTATTTAGTATATTCTTTTTTCAGTTATTCTTTTAAAGCCTTATATCATTTAAACTTTGCATATAATACCAAAAGACTGTTTTTTACGTCATATACTTAAATTTTAAGGAGTAGTCAGCCCAAATTTATATATATTCAAACTCGATTGCTTGTGATGCGTGTCTTTGTTGGTATCATAAACGGTGTACTATAGAAAACAGAGAACCTAAAGAACATTGGATTTGTCCAATGTGTGAAGCAGTAGAATAGGTATTTAGAATTTGTAATGCACACCCGGAGAAGACAAAACCTCACTGAGTGGTACACTTTTCACTGGGGTTTTATCATTTTCGTGTAGTGGATAAAAATGTTATTACAAATAGAATCTAATTTTATTATTTATAGTTATTTTCACGATAATGAGTACTATTTTTTTTAAATTTTTTTATGTATTCAAATAAGTATGTGATTCTGAATCAAATTTAATATAAGCTTGTATTAGAATTATATAAAATTGCTAATTTTATAAGAGCAAATTATAATAGTATAAGAAACAAACTGAAGGTATGTCTACAAATTGTTTATTGTTTTCTAATAAAAAACTTATAAAAGTAAAATTATTTCATTCCTTTATTAACTTTTTCCTGAAAAAAATCCATTATTAATAAGTATAATATAACCGCAACATTTTTATTAATGTTTATTAATAATATAATGATAAATAAAATAAGTTGTGAAAAAAAAATAAAATAAAAACTTTAAAAATATTATAATTGCAATTACACAGTCATATGCAGTTATACGCAAAAATATGTTCATATGACAGAAGCTTAAAAACATAACCTATGTAACTTACCTTTATCGTACAGATAACATTGTTTAATAAAAAATTTAAATTATTTATTATATTTAAAAAAGTTACTAAACTGCGTGCACGCAATTATTTAGTATTTTTAAATTACTGCGTGCATGCAATTATCTGAACGCAGTTATCTGGACGCAGTAACTGCGTGTCGCACGCAGAACTGCGTATCCGGACAAGGAGACACTTCCATTATAATTATTATCAATGATTTTTTAACAAGAATATAAGGTTAAATTGAATCTTAAACTTAGTTTAAAATAAAATATTCACATAGTTAAAATGGAATTTTATACAATTTTAAAAAATTTTATTTATAATCATGAATTATACATACCAGCAAGGTCGTTCATTGTCACACACTAAACAATATAAAATTGATAAATAATATGTTCCACATCTATTTAAAAACAATACTTTTATAAGCTTTTGTAATTAAAGTAAAATAGATTTGGATTCAAATCTCAGGTCGAGAAGAATGAAATCAAACTTATAATATGCCGTATAAAGCGAGATGAAATACGTTTGCACGCTCCAGGTCTACCAAAGAACCTAATAGAAAAAGATAAATGCATAAGTAGATGTCGCTAACTATAAATTAAAAACAGTGAAGATTTTGGATATTGGATATTACTATTAAAATAATACTTTTACTAATAATAAAAATGATATAACTATTTTGGTATATTGATTTTATAGATATGTCAAAGCAATAATTATATTATAGAAAAATTGACAATACTATGGATAATGTTATAACGAACAAAATTATTAAATACGCATCTAGAGAAGAGTTATTTCTGGAATAGAAAAAACAATTTAATTACGGTTTAAATATTTTTGATTCCCAATTATATTTACGTTTGTAGTATGTAAATACTTTTTTGAGATCTAAAAAGGACGAATAAAGAATTTTGAGTTTAATAAAAAAAATATGATATAGGATAAACAAAATTCTGGTAATGGTGTTTTTGTTGTCTCAAAGTGAATGATCACTCATTTTAACACTTACTAAGTCTTTTTTATGCGATTATGAAACTAATATATAACTTGAAAAAACAAATATCACTATGAAAAAATTAATGGACAAAAATGAAAATAATTTTTAAACAGTAATAAAACGTCAAAATTGTGAGATGAAAAAGTTAGTTTTAATAAAAATTACGTTCTATGATCTACATTTCATTAGAATAATTTCTTGTACATAAAAAAAAGTGTTAAATTAATGTAAAAGAGGTATTACAAATATTTTTGTGCGATTATTTCGTTGTATACTTAATCGTAGGTACTAATTTTTTCTTTACATCGTTGACTGTTATTTCATAAGCATCTGTCACTTCGTCTTTCAATTCATGCAAGTCAAATCTCCCAGAACTACAAGGGAAATCAAAAATTGATCGCTTTATAATCGCATTACGTCCGATTAAACGTATAATATTATTCAATAAAACCATGTCTTCAATTTCAAAAATTGATCCGTTTTTAAGTAAAATAAAATTGTCTGGTCTAGAACAAGTCAAAGTAGATCCGTTGAATTGTAACTATTTACATGTTTTATCTGAGTATCATCCAATCGTTGTCGTATAATTTGGATGGGATTTTCCGATCTTGGTGGGTCAACTGTATTTTGAATGAAAAATTTCTCGTACAATCATTGGCAAACTTGAACAAGAGGACGATTTTTAGACCGTAAAAGAATTTTTAACTCGCCCAGAAAACTTTCGAACGGAAATGCTGTAATATAGAGAGACATTCATGTTTATCACATCGTCTGCTGAGTGAGTCAAATTGTGCACGTTTAGTACTAAAAAATCCAAATCTTACTCGACAGGTGTTAAATCGACGAACTTTTACAAATAATACTTTGCTTGAGTATTTCTTACAATAGCATGTTCATTACTGCACAAAATCCTACACGCAGTGTGGAGAAATAAACATTTTTTATACTTTTCTGTACTGAAAATATTTTTCAAGACTACAGGTCCACAATATAAAAGAAAAAATCGATATTCTGTAGCTTTCCACATAGATACATTAGTTAATGCTCGAGGTTTACGATAAAATTTCAACGGAACTCGGCTCCTGAATCCTTCTAAGTCCTGTGAAAGTGTTCTTTTTTCAGTTAGTGATAATTTGTAGCGCAAATCATTAGTACAGTAGAGCAAAAATTTCTTCGTAACACCCAAGCAAACCAAGTGCATAAAATCTAAAACGAAGTGCGATACAACGTTTACATGAGGAGTGATTTCAACTATTGGTGTATCTCCATTGTGATGATTTCGAGATTCTTTTCTTCTGAAGGAGTCATCCGTTCGCCAGATTTTCGGATACCGGATATATAGTTCTTCGTTGGTAACGTATTCCATAAACGTTACACCTTTCACAGGCATCATACCCTCCGTGTCCTTTAAAATTTGTTATAAAGGATCGCGCAGGACTATCGCGAATAAAACATGGAATGTGGACTTCAAAATGCTTCTCATTGATTGTTATACCTCGTTCGTATAAATTGTTGAACTCAATTAAAAAGTCTTCGAAAAATGAATTTAAAGGTGGTTTTGATGACCCATAATAAATGGATACCGGAAAAGGTTTCTAAACATCTGGTTGAAAAAAAACCTTGCATAAAATGGGCCAAAATTGTTTATTACTTGACTTATATAACGGAATATACCGTCTATATTAAACTGGAGATCAATAATATTGTCATGTAATTCAATATTAACATATTTTTCCAATCCATTTATCAAGCTAAAATAAACAAATTCTCCATTTTCCCAAGAAGAAATAGAATATCTTGCACTATTGGTTTTTAAAAATGTTTGAGCAGTTTTAGGAAGGTCAGTTAATAGCATTTTTCGAAGAATCAATAACAATTTGCTTACATGTGACAAAGGAATTTTACAATCTACCGCCTACTTCTTCAACTCTTCGCACTCGTCAAATAGATCTTCATCTTCAATGTCAACAATTTCTTCTAAATCGGAATCGTCATTACTATAATATTCGTCATTTTCTATGATCTCTCTAATACCATCAGCATTTTCATCTGCGATTTCTTTAAGGTTGAGAGAACGTGGTTGAAAAGAAAATGCTTCATCCGTTTCGTTTTCATTTACATCTTCAGATGAAAATTCTTCAGATGCCTCCGGATCACCAGATGGATTTTTCACAGTAGATACTCGACTACTATTTTCACTCATACATTCAATACGTGAAGTGGAAGGTATTAAAGATTCATTATCAATATTCTCATCGCCTATAAAAATATTTATAAAATATTGTATATGTGTATGTGACCATACATGTATAAATATAAATAGCTTTATACAAATAGTTGAATAAATTAATATAAAAATGTGTCTTAAAATGAATAATAAATGCAAACTGTTATTGAAATTACCTTGTTGGTATATTTTTCTCCTTTTTCTATATCTCGATGAACGAATTTTTGATTTTATTTGTTTCGTTTCATTTCCGCTCATTTTTGTAATAAAATTTTAATCTACAGCAAAATAAATTTTTTTGTCCAATAGATAATACTGTCGAAATAAATAACTCATAAAACATTTTCAATTCACTCAATTATCAAACTGAAAAAATATAAAAGTAAAAACTTGTATTTACGTTTCTTGATAAAAGGTTATGTATAACACAGATGAACTTTACATATTAAAATAAATTCAGTTCAAAAGCTGCTGTGATTTGCGCATGTGCAGTTTTCTAGTAGAAGAAATATTCGAACTCAGAAAAACAGCGAAAATCCATGAAAACTTAATTTTTTGTATAATCAATTATCACAAAAACAAATTTTAGTGTTATATTATTCATTATAAACATAAAAATAATCTGTTATATGGATATACAATCATAAATAAATTAATTCTATATTCTCTTATAGTACATAGGTGTAAAATTTGCTTTATCTGTAAGTTGAAAAATGTTCATTTTATTATTTAATAATAATAGTAGTTTAAAAAAACGATATCTTAAATAGTAGTTTAAAATACAGATATCTGCATGAGAAATTATTTTTAAATGAAATGCTAATTATTAGGGTGTCCGTTATTTTGCAAAAGTTTGAATTTTTTAGGTCACTCCCCCCAAAAGTTTTTAGTTTGAAAAGAAAAAATTGTGGAATTTTTTCAGATTTTTTCAGTTGAATTAACCCGTGCCCCGAAGGGGTTAAAGTTTAGATGGGATATAACATGGGAATTGGTAGTTTTCACAATTAAAAATTCATATCTCAGCCA